>JADLZL010007883.1:0-50310 GCA_015844335.1 Chrysopogon serrulatus
GGAAACTCTCAAATTCAATTCGGGTAAGTCAAGAGATCAACTCATATCAAGAGATGAATCATGGCATGTGATGAAGTCCAATAACTTTATACAACAGGAAGACACAGCTCGTTCTCCAAGGAAGAGCTGTAAGTATTAAAGTTTATTCACTTAATCCTTTGTTGCAAGTTATCTTTGCCTTAAACCATATAAAAGTGCAGCTACCAACAAAATTTATTAAAAGAAATCTATGCTAAAGTAATCCTAAAAGCCCAGCCTTTCATTAGCATAGATGAAATTCGCATGAATTACATGGACCATAACCCACATTTCAAACTTGTTGCAATCTTTCGGGTATGTGTCCACTAACATTTATGCAGGAAAGAAAGAATAATTATCTGATCATGGTTCGAAACAAAAAGAAAGGAAAACAAGTGTATAGAAAGAACTAAGATGGAAAGAAATGGATGGAAGAACACTTCAACGCCTTCTACACGTCACCATGATAGTGGATCAATCACCTTGCAAGACATAAGGTACATTTATTCAAGCCTCATGCAACTTTAAGCTACATTCAACATCTTATACCACATTGTTACTTGTCTTGGTTATCCGTACCCTATGTCACGTTTAATTTGCTAAAACTTAAAACAAATAAAATACTCTTTTGGTTCACCTACATATTCTTGGTTCTATTTGAATAAATATCTTTAGTCTTTTGAACTTCATTACTCTATTATAAGTATGCTTCAGAATATTACTTAAACATTAAAACATCAAAGCATATTTGTATAAAAATTTCGTTGTATATATATAGACTATCCTCTCCTATATGAAATTGTTTAAATCATATTAGGAGACTTCATAGAATCAAATCAAGGTTAGAGGTATTCTTTAAAATAATATCTTCGCCTTAACCTTGTTAAAAAATTTAAAGCAATGGTGAATCATTTAAAACACGGGCTACAAATTAATATTTAACACCTTGGCAAACACTATCCATACTTTAAATAAATAGTATATTCCTTCGGGTATATGTTGTCTACTAATCCCTTGCAGAGAAGAAATAATGAGAGAAGCAGAAGTCTGGAAGAGTGAGAAAGGAGTACAATATATGAGACAAGATGCTAATGATCAATTCAAGATGTAAGGAAGGAAAAGACTATTAAAATTCATCTACCTTCTACCACATGGTGTCATCATGCTCTAGTAATAAAGGTAACATCCTAAAGGTAAGTGGTCATCATTTCCTCTTGATCTTGGACTACACATCATAGCACCATTCTCTTGATCTCAATCTTAGCCAAATGAGCTCAAATTTGATATATCTTATTTTTGGAAGATGATAGTCATCATGTTAATCTTGATAACTTATAAAGATAAACAGTCCTTCTATAGGTTAAGTAACTCCACTCCTTTATCTCATAAACTTAAATGCCATATTTATACTTTTGATCTTCTCACTCATGTTCTAAATGAACAATATGAACAACATCAGTCTTATTGTGCCTAAGGTTAGAGATTGAATAATTTTCTAGTTCTGTTGATGTATTCCCACTAGCAGAGCCCATGCACTTGATCTCTACCTTGTCTTTATGAGTAGAACACACTTCAAGCAAAGTGTGGGGAGGTTCTCCAAATTCTATATGTGAGAGTTCTAAACCAGTAACAATGATGCACATAAGATTGGTTTTGAGATGCTAATAGAAAGAAAAGAAGAAGGTGGCACCACCATTGGGAGGGCCACTAGTGGAGACACCACCTCAATCCTCATCCTTAGGAGCAAACTGAAGTACTCAATTAATGAACCACTGCAAGGAGGAGTCTAGTTCGAAGGACTCAAAATATCGAACCCTCACCGGGAGGTAACATCAGTAGTTATCCATATTTACTTTCTTGCATTGTATGATTTATTCTCTTTTTAGTACATTTACTTTTCTATATTAGCATTACATAGAAAATAAATAAAAATAAATAGGCATGCATTAGGCTAAATTCATCTTAAGAAATTAGAAGCCCCATGTGAAACCCTTGCGGCACGAAAGCGTGTAGGAGTTTTCACTGTGGTGGCATAAAAATATCAAAAACATCATGCATAGATGTTTTTCTTTGCTACATAAAAAATAGGAAAATCTAAAAATACTATATGAACATCCTGCTATAATCTTACTATTTGGAAAATATTTCTAAAGCTCCATAACACCCAATCCTTGGAACGGCTAATCACATACTGTTTTATGCTAATCTGTTCCACGAGTTTTAGTATTTTGTGAGAGCTTTCTGCAGGATGACTCCGAGAGCCAGCTCACCTAGGTATCTTCATCTTTATCACTTGAAGTACACCTTCTCGATATACAACTAACCCCAGTGTAAAGGAAGTAACTTTCTGGGCGGTGAGATTGAAGTATTCCTGGCAACACTTGCTCTTACAAGCATGAGCTCCTCCGTGAGGACCACTCAGCTTCAACGTTCAGCCATAACAACATCCAGCTTGGGGAAGAGCATCCCCTAGTTATCAGGTAAGTATACCTATGCGATTATCGAGTCTATTTTATAGTCATAAAATACCAAAAATATGTGGGCACATGAAGGTCCACATCTGTAGTCTTTTATGAGACCGTTAGTCTAAAATAAATAAAAAGATGAACAATAATTAAAACCAAATAAAGATAGTTTAATTATTTATTAAGGTGTGATCATAGAGTGTGTTTACAATTCTGTCTAGTTTAAAAGTCAACTAAAGAACAATAAAATTTTGTCTTGGAGATGATGAATAGTTACTCTGTCGTAATTCCTTTTAAGTGCTTAGTTTTCAACCTTAAATTCTCCCAAGTTTTGGATATGACTGTTTTAATATAAGAATTTACTCTGAACCTAAAACTTGTGGAGGCATATGCTTAAGCTAAGTCTAGGTGATTGAGAGATATGATATGAGAAAGTCTGAGCTGCTATTTATTTTATTCCTAGCAATACTAAGTTCTGGATATTTATCTTTTAAAAACTGAAAACCTTACATGATGAGCTCTTGTATGATAAAGATTGAATTCCTACCTGATAGAGGCGGAGTGCCCGATCTTTCGGTGAGTGGAGATAATTTCGATTTGGTGGAAGTAGACCCTCACGATCCGACTACGACGACGAGCGAACCCGAAGCGCCAATGCAATCGCTGAACCAACTCCCGTGGTTACCGACCTTGTTGAAGCAAGATCAGCCGATCACGAAGATCAATTCTCAGACGCAAACCGAAGAACGAACAAGAATTCGAGGCGAGCAATCTATGTATTACTCGAAGGTGGAGTTCTGAATCACGGAGGACAGCACTTATTTGTGCGTGGTCGGTGTAGCTAAAGCTAGATGTAAAACAAAACTCAAGTTCTAAATGAAACAGGACTCGACTAATAAAGGGAAAAAAAAGGTGCGCCCTAGGGAAGGTGCGGCCAGCAAAGGGGCGCCCCCCGATGTCGGGTGTGGGGGCGCAGCCCTAGGGCGCTTTTGTTGGGCCAGCCCTAGGCGCCCACACACAAGGCCTCCCGTTGGGCGAGCCTTCAGTCTTACGGGCCTTCATTCTTCAAAGCATCATGACGAAGTTCAACTCTCTTGCACGGGCCCGAGTAATTGGCCCGTAAGGTGGCGCTGAGGAGATGATGGCGCCTGCTCCGGAGAAAATGTCGCTGGTGTAGATGTACTTGGTGTCGCTGGTGTAGATGTACTCGCTGTAGGTGGTGTCCTCATCATCCTCCCCTTCTTGAACTGAAGTCGTCCTCGACGGCAACTCCTCATCTTCACCCGCATACGGCGTCAAATCTGCAACATTAAAACTAGTGGAAACACCAAACTCCGCAGCAGGTCAAGAACATAAGCGTTAGCATTAATCTTGGTTAGTATCTTAAAAGGACCAGCAGCACGAGGCATCAATTTAGAACGGCGCAAAGTGGGAAATCGATCCTTTCTTAGATGCAACCAAACCATATCACCAAAGTTCAAAAGTAACATGTTTTCTCCCTTTACTACCCGCAACCACGATATTTAGCATTAGCAAAGCAGCAATGTTGTGTTGAGTTTGCTCATGTAAGCTAATCATTTGTTCAACATGTGCAGCAAAGCATCTATGTGTGGGGCGCAGAGTGGCCCCGGAGGGTCGCGACCCCGGGGGGTTCGGGCGGCGCGCAAGGAAACTTTCCACCGAACCAAAACGGATCACCTTCCTTCTTCCATTTGCCTTTTTTTGTCTTTTTTTTGTCTCTTTTTTTTGCACTTTCCTTTTTTTTTTTTTTTCTTTCTATCTTTGTTTTGGACGGGGGGGCGATCGGAGGGGTGGAATGCGCGCGGCGCGGTGGTCCGATCACGACCAAGGCGGGTATTCGCGAGGGTGGAGGGGGGTTGCTGCGTGGCGTGGAACGGCGGCGGCGAAACTAGGGTTAGAAGAAAAACAAGAAACAAGAGATCAAACACAAGTAACCAGCAACAATTGAAATGTAAAGCACACAAATTCAACAACGCAAAGTATTGAAAGAATTGTGCGAGGCTAAAAAAGGTTCTTTGGGACAAGATCTAACCTCGAAAAATTTTTTTTTTGTTTGGGTTTTTGTGGACTGTAGGAAGGAAAAACACTCGATAAACTCACCGATCAACCTGGAAAGCTGATACCACTTGATAGAGGCGGAGTGCCCGATCTTTCGGTGAGTGGAGATAATTTCGATTTGGTGGAAGTAGACCCTCACGATCCGACTACGACGAGCGAACCCGAAGCGCCAATGCAATCGCTGAACCAACTCCACGTGGTTACCGACCTTGTTGAAGCAAGATCAGCCGATCACGAAGATCAATTCCACAGACGCAAACCGAAGAACGAACAAGAATTCGAGGCGAGCAATCTATGTATTACTCGAAGGTGGAGTTCTGAATCACGTAGGACAGCACTTATTTGTGCGTGGTCCGGTGTAGCTAAAGCTAGATGTAAAACAAAACTCAAGTTCTAAATGAAACAGGACTCGACTAATAAAGGGAAAAAAAAGGTGCGCCCTAGGGAAGGTGCGGCCCAGCAAGGGGGCGCCGCCCCCGATGTCCAGGGGTGTGGGGGCGCAGCCCTAGGCGCCCCTTTGTTGGGCCAGCCCTAGGCGCCCACACACAAGGCCTCCCGTTGGGCGAGCCTTCAGTCTTACGGGCCTTCATTCTTCAAGCATCATGACGGTTCAACTCTCTTGCACGGGCCCGAGTAATTGGCCCGAGAAGGTGGCGCCCGAGGAGATGATGGCGCCCGCTCTGGAGAAAATGTCATTTGTGTAGATGTACTTGGTGTCGCTGGTGTAGATGTACTCATAGGCTGTAGGTGGTGTCCTCATCACTACCAAAGCCATATATGATATATATTTAGAATAGGAAAAGCTTTGTTCATTCATCTTTGCTTGTATTGCATTGAGTTTAGTCAACCTTTGTGTATACCTTATGAGAGTCTTGTCATGCTTTTAAAATCAAGATCACTTATACACTCCACCTACATATGCATTGCTCCTACCCTGGGAGTAAGCGCAATCATTTTTCCACCTTCATCCAGATCCATCTTAAAATGTTTTTCTCCTACACTAGGAGTAAACACTCAAAAATATACCCCATAGGATAATCCCATGTTTAATGCTCTACATTCTTATTGTTATCTCTCCAATCATTTATTGTATTCAAAGGATGCATGTGGCTATGCAGAAAGAAAAGTTATTACAAAAATAAGAGGGAGTTAAAATGCTCACCTCCCTAAAAAAGAAGAAGAAAGAAAGAAAAGAAAAAGAAAAAAAGAAGAAGAATAAAGATAGCCCATGTTTTCCTACAAAAGTTCTAAGTCCAAGAGAGAGAGATTTATTTCTAAAGAGCAAAAGTAGAATTAGGTTTAGCCACCATATGTTCACCTATCCACCGTATTTCATACACATGCACATCTTAGTTTGATTGTATGACTTGACTCTCTATGGATCTATCGTTTGACTTTACAATATATGAATTGCAAGTATGTTTAACCTTGATTTAATGCCACTCCTATAAACTCCACTATAATCCTTAGTTGTAGGAAGGCATGACATCATTAATGCCTCAGTGAGATCCACAAATACCACATATATAAGAGACTTGAGGGTGTCATACAATTAAGCTCTAAGTTTTATTTTGAAAATTTGCAAAAAGTCCAGAATATAGGTTGAGTGAAGAATTTGAGACATAGTGCTTGACTTGATTGTTCTATCTTTCAATTACTCAAGACCCATGCGAAATTTGAAAAACTCCATAATTAAAGGTAAAATGGGTAAGTTTGAAAGTTAGAGCAGTTTTGTCTAATTCGGAGGAGAATTTCTGTTTGAAAGCATGTGTACTTTTGAGGAGTGAAGGCATTGTAGCAACTTCTGATCCAAGTTAGCAGTTAGACTTTGCTAAGGGACTAGCAAAGTGTAAGCTTGGGGGAACTTGTTGACGGTGGATAGCGTCAACATTTAATAGTGCAATAAACATGATAAATGATCAATACACATGCAAATAGAGAAGTCGGGTTTTATCTGACAAATTCCACGAGTTTTGGTGAATTATTATTTTCTAGGGATTGTTCCAGAAAACCACGGAAAAGGGCCTAACTATCAAATGGTGTAACGAAACTTAACCGCGACGGAAACATACACCATTGGGCTCTACATGGATCAAGAAAACACCACGATAAAGCAGAGGCCCGAAGGCCGAGGTGAAGGGCCGGCCGGCCTGAGGAGAGATGCCGGGCGGCCTCCCCCAAAAGATCCTCCTACGCCCTTCTGGAAGCTTCCTCCACCGCCTTTGAGGGTTAATATCCACCGTACCTTAAGTCGGTTTGATCAAACGGCCGTCGTGCATCCCATAGGGCTATAAATCTGAGGGCCGACCCCCCCCTGGGGGGGCACCACATTATTATGGAGATGTAGAGGCATCCCTCGAATAGATGACCTCTCACCTCTAGAGAATTAGGGCTAGATTTTTCAATGTAGTAGATTAGTTCTAGTTGAGAGTTAGGGAGAGCGGAGCTACGCCCGGGTTCTGGAGGAGTCTTTGGAGTTCTGGTATATCTTTGTATCTATTCTTGTAAGACATGCTTTAATATATTTATCTTCTCTATTTACTTTATGCCTTTTATATTATGTTTAGTATAGTTGTTATATCTTGGCATGGAATCTCCGCTCGTATTGAGTGCTCTGGTTATCATATGTGATTAGAGTAGTAATCTTTAGTGTAGACATGGTGTCTAGGCTAGGGTTTACCTGAGGTTGCGCTTAATCCCACGGTTAGTTGTGGTAGCCCCAGAGGTGATAGCTCTGTCCGGTCTTCGTATTCCACCACGTTCGGGTTGATGTTTCGTAGAGCTTTTGGCAGCCTTCCCCAACTACTTTCTTCCCAGTCTTATTCGAGAGTTGGAAAGGTACTACTGCTCCAAAGTGCTATTGTGTGATTGCTATTTCTACCCATGAATTAGTTATATAGAACCAAAGTAATAGAGAAGTATTTAGGAACCTTAAACTCTCCCGTTGTCCTCTCACTTTAGCTATCTACTTTTTTACTATAGAATTCTCCTATATGTGGATGTCATATATTCATAATTCCTATCGTCTATCATTTATCCTTACTTTAGTCTAGTTGGTGTATTAAGTTAGTAGATACATGATGGTGAACTGTCAATGTCTTTATCCATTATTTTCCAAAGTGGTAAAATATAAATAACGATACCGGAATACTCTCGGTAAAATGCTACAATGGTTTTTTGTGCGCTTGCGGAATCCTTCATATTTTAATTGTGCATAAGAAATACCAACAGGTACAGCGACGGACCCAGCGGTGGGGCCGGGGGGCTCGAGCCCCCTACAGCCACCGGGCAGTGGAGAGCAGAGGCTCGGCAAATGGGCGGCGGCCCGGCAGCGAGCGCCAGCCCTGGTTACAGTTGTGGCAGCCCCCCGCCTCGCCGTCTGGATCCGCCCCACGAGCAGTACTATGTGGGAAGATCGGTTATCTGAAGCACTTTGGGCCTACCGAACTACCTACAAGACACCATTGGGCATGTCACCCTATCAACTAGTGTACGAGAAGACTTGTCACCTACCTGTGGAGTTAGAGGATTAAGCTCATTGGGCTATTAAGAGATGGAATATGGATTTTGAAGCCGCTGAAAATAAAAGGAAAATGCAATTGCCCAGAGATAAGGTATTACTTATTGATTCTAGGGTGAAATTTTCGGGCTTGGAAAGCTGCGGAGTAAATAGGAAGCACCGTTTACGGTGGTTAACGCATCATCACATGGAGCGGTAACTCTTCAATCACATGAAAGTACGTTATTCAAGGTAAATGGTCATTGCTTTAAGATTTTTCTAGAACCTACTAGACACCTAGAAGTAGTTGAGGAGTTGGAGTTTATCCAATTACCTTAAATATGCTTATATTTTAACCGAATCGATCCGAATCTTTAAACAACCGTCATCGGAAAGTAACTGGAGTACGTAACCATCACGAGAAAGGGCACCCCAAGAGGATGCTGATGGGTACGTGATTCCTGATCTTCTGTCAGGTTCAAGATAACTATCGATTTGGTCGGAGAGCGACACACTGATCTGGCTTCAGATCACAAAGACCCGAACCCTGCAACCTTAGCACCACGTCTCCTCTGGTTATCAACCGTATCACAATCCAATTGACCTTGCCAAGAAGGCTAATCCCTGCTGCGAATTGAAGAACACAAGCAAGAACAAGATAATACGCAACTCAAGTGAAGTGACAATTGCAGATATATGATTAAGATCTCAACGTGGGGTTTCACAAACTGATAACGGCGACTGTTCGATGACAGATTGATCTCTAAAGCAAAACCCAAACCCTAACGTAGGTGGTGGCTACTGATTATATGGTCTAAGGGACATGCAAGCACCCTCATTCACGTCCTCCTCATGGGCCTATACGTTACATGGCCCGACGGCCCAAAAGATAGCAATGCAACGCCCGAAAAACAGATTACGGACACTCAATTATTTCGATGATTTCCGTTGACTCTGATAGAATTTGGACCTCAAACCAAAGCTATTAGTTAGCCTATAAAATTATCTTTCCATCCATATGTGGATCACTAAAAACAGAGTTCGGATGTGTCCTGGGCGTCGATTTATCACTTGCTGGTCCCGAAGGCCGAGACCGACGCGAACTCGAGTTGGACTGGGCCTCGGCTTGGCTTGGACGCCCTTGCTGGCCCCCTAAGGTGGTGGCCAAGGAGAAGGATGTCCAAGGGCTTCCTTGGTGTGTTCTCTATCTTCTCGGAACGTGCTCCAACTTGGGCCAGGGTCCCAAGTGTGAATATCAAGCCCATGACAATGATGCAGCTCCCGACAACTTGGCGATAAAATGTCTTGATGATTTGGAGGCCTTGCCAATGTGATATTGAGATGGGACCTGATTTATTTGAAAGCTTATCAAATAAGATTTCTATCAAGTACTCATTGACCTCAATCGCACCCGGATGGTTGAGTTACGGCCTTCCCAACGAGGTACTATCGGGTCACCGATGAATCTTGATTGCCCCGCACTTTGAGAAATATTTGTACCTACAAGCAAATAGGAACATGTACATGTGGAACCAAGTGAGTTGCACCAAAAATCACTAAACAAGCTCACCTTATAATCAATAGTTGTATCTGAATGTGTCATGTCCTCATCATCCTCCCCTTCTTGACAACAAACCGTCCTCGGTTTGAGGTTAGGTGCAGGACAGATTGTAGGTAGTAGCCAACATAGCTCCCTTTCTTGAAATTTAACTTGTTTCTTTGTAACAAAACTAGAAGCACTTGTCATGATAAAATTGTAGCTATTGCAGCCCTCTAGTTGATCATTTTTTGTATAGTAAAAAGGAGATTTCAGATTTAAACAAATATAGACATGATGCACCATATACTCTCCTTTGCAATTATATTTGCCAACAAAGTGATATATACATCTAGATAACCATGGCAATTCAGCATATTTAAATTTCTCTTCCAAACATTAAGAGTACATAGAGTATCAAACTCAATATAACCCAAAGTATTTAAAGAAGATAATAATTTTAGCTCATCCTTTTTAGTGGTATTGGGAAGAAAATATTTACTTGCAAAGCAACAGTACTTTGTTCCAAAACATAAGAATCAATTTCTTTCACAAGTGGTGGCATAGGAATAACAAAAGTGCTATCATGCAACTTCTCTTCATCACACATATTAGTAGAATCATCATGTGGTGTCGGGTACCAAAATTAGGGCCCCCAAACAGATCGCATAAATCAAGCCCAACAGGCATAAAAAACCGGCCCCACGCGACAAAGCACGGCCCACCAAGGCCCAACACACTTGCTCTCCGTTTCGTTCGAGCCTCTCCGCCGAGGCCTCGGGACGGGTGCTAACTTTCCGTCTCGGCCGAGGCCACCCCGCCCGAGGCCTCGAGGCAAGCTCCCGCTTTCCACCTCGGCCGAGCCCTCCCGGTGAGGCCTCGGACGAGCGCACACATCTCCGTCTTGCCCGAGCCCTCACGCCGTGTACGGACGAGCCTCCGCTCTCCGTCCCGCCTGAGTCCCGCATCTAGGCCTCGGGCCGGGGCGCGCCGCTTGCCTCTGGTCAAACCAGTCCTCCCGACTTGGCGTATATCCACCGCCCACCTCTCTACGGTGCTTGTCGGGGTGACCTTGCCCCTTAGCAAGGGATGGGAGCCGTCGATCACTACTCTCGCCAGCTCTCGGGATCACGTTATCCTCACGGCGGTGGCCGTGCCTGCCACTGTGAGGGACTATGTCGCCTAACTTCTGCCGAGGTCAAGTCGCGAGAAGCCTCGGGGCGTCGACTACCACGCCAAGGCCGTCATCGGCGTCATCCTCCGTGCGGGGAGTCGGTCGGGCGGGGACGCCCGGTCAAACAACAGTCCCTCCCGGGTTTTTACGAGCCCGGGATGGGGGCGGCGGCCCGATGACCGTCTTCTCTGTGCCAACCACACCGCGTACGCAGCGGTGAGGCCCTCCGAGCCTCGAGAACCAAGGCGAGTCAAAGCTACAAAGACGCTTCGGGGGCTTGGACCGTCTCCATAGCGTCTCCATCGACCTCCACCGGGGACAGCCGTCCTCTCCGTCGTCGGATTAGGGGATGCGACTCCTCACGGCTGCGACCATGCTCTACGAGTGCCGGCGCCCACTCAGGGACCTCGGCACAAGGAAGGCGGTGGGCTCCGAGGCCTCGGATCGAGGGAAGAGGCGCTCACGGCCTTTTCACGTACAGGCACCCTTTGTAAACCCTATCACTCCCTTTGCGGCTATAAAAGGGAGGACCGGCCCTACTGTCGGGGGCTCACACAAGCACGATATTGGCACTCGCCTCAATCACTCACGAGACTTGGGACCATCTCCCTCTCAACCGCTTGTACACCCCTATCTACAAGCACTTGATTGCAAAGATAATACAAGTCTTCCTCCCCCCTTTGGACGTAGGGCCTTCTCTTTTGAACCAGTATAAACCCTTGTGTCCATCTTGCACACCTTCGGAGTTGGGAGCACGCACCACAAATTTACTCGTTGGTGCTAGGACCGCCCAGTTCTAGCACCGGCGGTTGGCACGCCAGTAGGGGGGGCTTGTGCGTGTTTTTGCTTCTCTTTCCGCCAAAAAACTCGAGAATGGCCAACAACTGCGACGAGGCGTCTCGGGGCGTTTCGGCTCCAACTTTCCTCGGCCACGGACCCATTTGGGGCTGGGTACCGTGATCGGTTCGGGGATCTCGAGTTCGTGTCTCACAGGCACCCGATGCGACATGGAGCTCCTTCCACCCGGGGCCACAGGAGCTCTGACGAGGCTCCCTCGGCCCCGTCACCGGACCCGGAAAGGCGCCGGCCTGCGATGCTGCCACGCTCGGCGAGCACGCCGCACCACCTGAGAGGTCTCAAAGGAGGACCTAGCCGCTGCATCGGGCGGCGGAGGCTGCCCCTAATGCCTCACGACCAGCCACGCCGCCTCTCAGATTCGGCCTCCCCCAACGCCGCCGCCACATCGTCAACCTCCACCAACTTGGGGGTTATGATGAGCTCCTCGGCCACCGGCCGTGCTTCATCCGGGGGCTCGGACACGTCCGCTCAAGCTGCGTCCTACCCCAACTTTGAGGGGTACCGGACCCCGGGGCGGGGAGTAGACTATTTTGGGTCCCAGAACGTCCACGTGATCTGGCGCTACACGGAGGCCATGGAGCCCGTGGGCTAATGCCGGTGCATGCATTCGCCTTTGGGTACCCTAACTCAGACTTGTCGGGACGACATGTAACGACCCGACCCGTGAGTGCTTTCACGTGGAGATCGGTGACGGCGGCAACAGACGACGGCGGCGACCAGAGGGGCGACCCGGGTACACCGCAAGGCCGGCGGTAGGCGCAATGCCTCGGGACCCCAAAGACGCCCGGCCCATGGGCGAGAGCGGCAGAACTCCGGCAGCGCATGGGTTCCCCGAGAACCAGCGATCCAGTGGCTACCCCTCGGGGGCCACAGCCCCCTGTCGAGCAAATCCGAGGCTCGGGGAAAAGCTTCGGCGCGACAGGTCTTACCTTTCCCCGGCAAAAGATAGGCGCGTTCGGCGCGGCTTGTGATGATGCGCAACCCGAGCCCGGTAGCGCGGCGGCGCCCATAACGTCAACTAGAGGATGCGTCAGCGGCGAGGGGGAACATCCCCATCTTCCGGTAGCGCAAGCGAGAGCGTCGCGGTATGGCCCTTCTCCTGCAGGTGATCAGGAGCCATCCACCCCCGGAGAGGCAATGGATTCTAGATGAGATGCGGGGCTACATCGAGACATTCTTTGTCTAGCGGGCGAGAAACTCGGCCTCCGGTCGAACGCGAGGGGACGAAGTAGGGCGAGGCACCCCCTCGCCGCGGCGAAGCCTCGATCCATCGGGATCCGTCGAAGGGTTTCGCGGCGCATTCGGGACAACATGACAGCCTCGGCGGCGGCGCGCAACGTCATCAACAACGCCCGCGAGGGAAGCGTGAGCGCGGGGCCGGACAAGCGACCGCCCGGGCAGAAGGTACCGGGCACGGCGATGAGGACTGTGGACGATGCCGATCCCACAGGGGCTCCGTGCCTTCAGGGAGATCCGCAACGACGGTTCCCTTTTCGGTTCCACCCGGCCGGCCAACCTCACCAAGTACTCGAGAGAAACGAACCCTGAGGTGTGGCTCAACAACTACCGCCTAGCGTGCTAGCTAGGCGGCGCGGGCAACAACAGGGCTCATCATCGCAACCTTCGCTTCACCAGGTGACTCGGCGCGAGCTTGGCTGGAGCATCTTCCGCCCACACGATCCGCCCGGTCGATCTAGTCAAGGTTTTCATGGGGAACTTCGGGGCACATCGTGCGCATGCAGGAACTCATGGGACCTCCTTGTTTTGCCGCCCGGAAGCCCGACGAGACAGCTGGGGATTTCATCCGGCGCCGAAGAAGTGCAGGCTGCCGCGTAGCGGCACCGCCATCATCGAGTGTATTCCTTGATGGCACAACCTGCAAGGAGCTCGTCCATGAGCTAGGCGGGAAGATGCCAACCACCGCCAACGAGCTGTTCGAGGTGGCGACAAAGCCTCCGGCGAGGGAGGCGGTGGGAGCGATTTTTCGCAATGGCAACAACAAGGGAAGCGGAAGGAAGGCCACGCCGAGGGGGACGCATCCGCAACCCCAAGAAGAACAAGAGGAACAAGCGCAAAGGGGAAGAAGGGCAAGAAGGAGGCGGACACGAAGGCGACATTGTCGCCATGGCCGACCGCAAGGGCCCCTGAGGCCCCGGGGCCGAGGCGTTCGACGACAAGCTCAGAAGCCTGTCCTTTCCACAAGTTCCCCGTCAAGCACACCATGGAGGAGTGTGACTTGGCCTTCTTGTTTCTACCAGGCTTCCCTCGCCCAGGGACAAGAGAAAGAAGGAGGAAGAGGACAAAGGCGAGGGATTCCCCGGAGATCCACGACGTCTTCATGGTCATCGGGGGCTGCGGCGAACCTCCTCCGTGTCGGATCAAGTGCGGCGTCGTGAGGTCTTCTCGGTGCGCCTCGCCACTCCGTAGTACTGCTGGAGTAGTGCAACGGGCGCCATCACCTTCAACATCGGCGACCACCCCTCCGCGTGCGAACCTAGGGCGGTGCCGCTCGTGGTCGACCCCATCATCGACAGCGTGCGGCTCACCAAGGTGTTGATGGGCGGTGGCGGCGCCCTCAACATCCTCTACTCCGAGACCCTCGGCTGTTGGGGATTGGCGCCGCGGCTACGGCCCAGCCCGGCTCTCCTTTTCGAGGGGCATAGTGCGGGCAAAAGCGTGCCTGGCCTCCTCAGTCGACCTTCCGGTCTCGCCGGGGACGCCATCGAACTTCGCTTAAAGGAGGTCATCACCTTTGATGTGGTCGACTTCGAGGAACCTATCATGGTATCCTCGGACGTCCAGCGTCTGCAGTTCATGGCCATCCCCTAACTACACCTACCTCCTCCTCAAGATGCCGGGCCCCAGCGGGGCGTCATCACCGGTCGGCTCTCCTACGAGCACGCGTTCAAGCCGTGACGTCAAGGCAATCGAACACGCCGAGGCCATGGCGGTCACCGAGGCCCTTGACCAAGCACCGCCGGCGGCACTTTGAGCCGATTCGACGGAGTGAAGGAGGGTCCCACTAGATCCCGCCTCACCATCAGGCAAGGTGGTGAAGATCTGCGCCACCCACGACCCCAAATAGGAAATTGTGCTCGTCGACTTGCTCCTTGCGAACATCGATGTCTTCGCATGGAGCCCCTCGGATATGCTAGGCATTCGGGGATGTCGTAGAGCACTCCCTTGATATCGAGCGAGGTCCAAGCCCGGTGAAGCAACGTCTGCCCAGGTCGACGAGGAGAAGTGTAGAGCCATCGGTGAGGAGGTGAACAAGCTTTTGGCGTGGGATTCATCAAGAGGGTATTCCATCCCGAGTGGATGTCTAATCCTATCTTGGTTTGGAAGAAAAAAATGGGAAGTGGAGGATGTGTGTAGACTACACTAGTTTAAATAAAGCATGTCGAAGGTCCCCTTTCCTACGACGTATTGATCGGATAGTTGACTCCACCTCGGGGTGTGAACTCTTGTCCTTCCTTGATGCCTAAAATGCGGTTACCACCAAATCAAGATGAAGGAGTCCGACCAGCTCGCGACTTCCTTCATCACTCCTTTGGCATGTATTGCGTGGCGATGCCCTTCGGACAACGGAAGCGGGGACCCAAATTACCAACGATTGCATGCTTCGGCGTCTTTGGGGATCACATCGAGAGGGCCGTAGAGGCCTACATAGGCGACATAGTGGTCAAGACCAAGAAAGCGATGACCTCATCGCCGACCTTGATTGCCTTTCGGTGTCTTAAGGCCAAAGCGTCAAGCTCAACCCGAGAAGTGCGTCTTCGAGTGCCTGAGCATTCTCGGGTTTCATCGTCTCCAAGTGCGACATCGAGCCCAACTTGGGAGAAGGTGACGCGGTGACGTGTATGGGGCCAATCAAGGATCTAAAAGGGGGGTGCAACGGGTCATAGGCTACCTTGGCTCTCGGCCGCTTCATCTCATGACTTGTGAGAAGGGCGCCACATGCACCGCCTCTGAGGAAACCGACACTTCTCCCCGGGAAATCGGGGCCGGGGAGGCTCGACAAGCTCAAAGCTGCCCTTACTAGCACTCGTCTTTGGTCCCTCCTACCGGAAGGTGAGCCCTCCTCTTATGCGTGCTGCGACAACCCAAGTGGTTAGCACGGCCATTGTTGTTGAAAGACAGGAAGAAGGCCATGCCTGCCGATCAAAAGGCGGTTTACTTGTCCGGTGAGGTGCTGTCGAGACCAAGATCCACTACCGCAGATCGAAGCTACTCTACGCCGTGGTCCTGACTCGGCGCAAGCTCAGGCACTACTTTGACGCCCACCGGTGACGGTGGTTTCCTCCTTCCGTTGGGGGAGATCCTCGAGAACCAGGAAGTCTCGGGGGCAATTCGCCAAGTGGTGCATGTCGAGCTTATGGGAGAGACTCTCCCTACAGCGCAAGGAAGGCCATCAAGTCTCAAGTCTTGGCAGATTTTCTCGCGGAGTGGACCCGACACCCAGCTTTCACCGCCCTCGGATCGGGCAGAGTCTTTGGACCATGTACTTTTGATGGGTCTCGATGAAGAAGCCCGGCGCCAGCCTCCTCTTCGTCTCACCCCTCGGGGTACACATGCGATGCGTGGTCGTCTCTCCATTTCCACACTTCAAACAACATGGCGAGTACGAGGGCCTCCTCAATGGCTTGAAGATTGCCACCGAGGCTCGGTGTCAAAGCGCCTCGACATCGAGGGACTCGCAACTTCGTCATCGACCAAGTCGTGAAGGACTCGAACTGCCACGACCCAAAGATGGGCGCATCTTGCAAGGCCGTGCGCCTACGGAGGACAAATTCAATGGCCTCGAGCTCAACCACGTCGCTGAAGGTACAATGAGGCTGCCGATGAGCTCGCCAAGATTGCGGCGGGAGGGCTCACGTCCCCACGGGCGTCTTCACCAAAGACCTTGCGGCTCCTCTGTCAGCTTCGAGGACCAAGGCACGGCGGGGCGACAACCCGGCCCCTCTCGGGGCTCAGCAGCCTCAGGGGCCGAGGCCTCGGCGACCGGCGCCGAGGGTCATGGGCTTGACGAGGAGGGCCCGAGAAGCCAACCCTAAGCAAGGCTGGAGGAAGCCGTACCATGATTGGATCATCCAGGGGTGCTCCCGAAGACTTCAACCCGGGGACCGATGCATCGGCGAGGAGAGACAAAGTCCTTCGTCATGGTAGAGGATGAGCTCTACAAGCAAAGCCCCTCGGGGTCCTGGGCGGTGCATCTCTCCCCAGGAAGGGCTGAAGCTGGTCGCAAGATCCACACGCCGGCGCATGTGGCCCACGCCGCCCCCCTCCCTCGTCGGCGGCGCTTTCAGCGGGGCTTTTCTTGGCCTACACGATCGCCGGCGCCACTCACGTGGTGCTTTTTGCGAAGGCTGCCCATTACTTCGCCGGATACACTGCCGACCCGGGCGCTCTAGACTATCCCCATCACTTGGCCATTATTTGTATGGGGACTCGACCTCGTCGGACCACTCAAGAAAGCGGGGGCTTCACCCACTTGCTAGTCACCATCGACAAGTTCTCCAAGTGGATTGGCGGCGCCCGTTACCAACATCTGATCCGGCGGCGGTCTTGTTCTTCACCGACATCATCCATAACCCGGGGTCCCCAAACTCCATCATCACCGACCCACGGCACCAGGTTCGCGGGGAAGAAGTTCGGGACTTCTGACGGACACCAAATATGCATTATGCAGTCTCTTTGTCACCCATCCCGGACAAATGGGCCAGGTAGAGCGTGCCAATGGTATGATTTTGTAGGGACTCAAGCCTTGGATCTTCAACAAGCGAGAAATTCGGCAAAAGGTGGCTAGAGGAGCTCCCCTCGGTCCTTTGGAGCCTCGGGGCGATGACCCAGAAGACCCCACGGGGGTTCACACCCTTCTTCACGGTGTGCGGCGCCGAGGCTAGCCTCCCCCACCGACTTAGGTTTAGATCTCCGGGCTCAAAGCCTCTGACGGCGGCGCAGCAGGGCGGCTTTCGGGAGGATTCATTGGATATGCTCGAGGAAGCAAGGGATGCCGCCCTTACGCATTGACGGATACCAACAATCCCTCCGAAGCGCTATCACGACCGATGGGTCAGATCTGAGACCTTGGGGAGGCGACTTGGTGCTACGTCTTCGCTAGGACGAGAGGCGCCACAAGCTCAAGCTGCCATGGGAGGGACCCTACATCGTCATTTGAAGTCCTCAAGCCAGGCACCTACAAGCTGCGCCGGCGAGGGCGGCCAAATCCTCAACAGCGCTTGGAATATCCAGCAGCTACATCGCTTCTACCCTTAAAATTTTCAAGCCTTGTACATACTTTTGTACCTCATGATTCTTCGGAGAAATGAAAGCGGCAAGCACTTGCTCATTTTCCCCCACAAAGCGGCTTATCCGATGCCCTCGGGGCTAAGGACCTTAATTATGCTTACTTTCGCAAGGGGGGAGTGAGACTCAGTTTGACATATCGCCCGGGCCTCCCTCGAGGTAGAAAGGGGGGAACCCCCTCTTGAAAGAGCACCGAAAACACTTATCGTTTTTCCTTGGTCATTTTTATAAACTTTAGGTACCCAAGCGTCTCGAGCGAGTTAGGAAAGCAATGAGAGAAAAGTCACCCGAGGCAAGGGCCGGCTGAGCTGCTGGTCACTACGCCGATGCGCTTCACGGTACCTCACTTGCCACCCCGGCCAAGGAAAAACTTTAGGCATTGCGGCAAGGGGTTGTTCCAAATGCGGGGTTTGGCGAGCCACGAGGTCACCCTAAGCCCATAGCGCTCACGGTACCTCTACTGCCACCCTCGAATAGGAGCGGCCTCTAAATTTGAAATAGTCTCGCAAGACTCTAGCCTAAGTGCGGATCGAGGTCAAAGGGGCACAAAAATAAATGAAAACACTATCACAAAACATGAAGCCCCGATGGGCACTCTGGCAGCTGCGAGAACCTCTTGAGGGCGTCCGGCCCCCCCGTCCGCCGGCGGCGGCATCCGTGGCATCGGTGGCGTCGGCCTCAAGCTAGCGGGGCGGGGCGATGGGCGCGAAGATCTGGACCCGGCGAGGGGCCGGTCCCTCAACTTTCTTGAACCAACTCGTGAACACCTGGCTCTCAGCGGCCCTCCTCTTCCTCGAGATGATGACCCCCGAGGAGATCGCTGGACCGAGCTCGTAGTGGGGCGGCTAAGCTTGGCGTGTGCGACACGCCGTCCGGAGGGCATCCGGCGCGCGCCTCCATCTGCTGCCGGCGGACGCGGCGAAACTGTCAGTGGTGCTTTGCTCAGCGGCATCACCGGCCTCAACTTCCGTCGCGAGGCGGCCCGCGACCTTCTAGCGTCAAGGCACCGAGCTTCGCCCTGCGCCGAGTTGTAAGCCGCTGTGGCGTGACAAGTCGCCTCCAGCTCGACACCTTCCCCCGAGGGCTGCGATGTGACGAGAATCAAACTTCGAGAGACAAGGCGGCATGATTCAAATAGGGCGGGTATGATGCTTACCTTCCCGCCTTGTGAAGGGTCTCGACCTCGGACACGCTGCGGGAGTTCGACCCCTCATCAAAGGCAGCATCGTCAAGGAGAACACGGTGGTCGGTTTCCACCTACACCCGGCCTCCCGGACAAGGCGGCGATGGAGTCGGCCAGCGGGCGATTTGGGCCTCATCTCCCCTCCTCGACCCGGTACGGTTGAGGTCCGACCGTGCTTCGCCACAATTTCTTGAAAGAGTGGCCTCCTCCTCGTACCCGTGAAGCCTCGGCCTGCAGGTTGAGACAAGGAGGCGGAGGCTCTTGACCTCGTCATCCGCGACCGATAGGTCGGTTTTTCACTTCTTTGGCAAACTCCCTTCGGCGGCAGTTCATCGTTGAGGCCGGCCCCAACGGAGGATGAACTCCGACCTGCTTGGGGACACTGCGCCCGGCTCTGCGATTGATGAAGCCCAACCACTCGATCACGGCGAAAATGCTCTCACGACAAAGAAGACCACGGGGGCGGGCTTATCCTCGATCACCTTAGGAGCTCCGTGGGCCGAAGTCGCCCGAAAGCGTCCTAAGGGACCTCTCGGACAACTCCACAGCATTCGCCGCTTGTTCCCAAAGGTGCCCTTCTGCTTGGCGTCGTCCAATCACGAAGACGGCGCTTCTTGGGATCACGGAAATCCATCCAAGTCAGCGCGGCGGGACCCTTGCGAGCTTCGTCGGTGCGAGGCGGCCTCTTGGTTGGCGGCCCTCACCGCGGCAGGCGTCTCGGCCGCTGCCCCTCGGCCACGGCGGCGCCTCGGCCAACAATCCCTCCGGCTCGCCAGGGGACGAAGGGGCGTCACCGATGGCCTCCCTTCCCCGGCGCCTCGGTGGCCTCCTGCGAGAAGGAATCTCCACCATGGCCCGGCCCGACTTCGGCGGGGATGGGCCAGTGCTGCTCTTCCATGACCACGTCGCGGTGACCCAGCGCGGCGGACGTCCCTCGCCGCTATCCTCGTCGCCCGGCCAAAGGTGCCTTCTTGGCGGCGGCTGCTAACGCGTCCTTCTCCGCCCGTTGGATGCCGCCACCACGTAAGCGCGACCACGGCGCTTCCGCGCTCCCGCCCCGACTGGCTTCTTTTGCGGGGCGAGCGGGCGAAGCTGAGCGGTCTTGCGTTTTTGGCTACAAAAGAAGCGGCGAAAACCGAGAGGAAAAGAAAGAAAAAAACAATCACCAAAACCCAGGTCCCAAAGGTCGAGCAACACTTACCCAGCCCGGCACGCGATCTTTATGCCCATTCGGGGCCGTGTCGAAGGCGGGGGGCCTCAGCGCTCCGTCGTCCCTCGCCCCCTTCATCGGGCGTCGGACCCCTCGGACCCCTCTCCGCCGTCACCGGGGTGCCTCGGGGTGGATTTGGCCTGTTTGCTCGCAGAGCTCACCGGCGTGGGATGGCCTCGGAGGCTGCGCCTCCTCCGCCGAAGTCACGTCACGAGCCAGCTTCGCTCGAGAGGGGGTGGCCTCGGCAGCTCCCTTCCCCAGCTTCCGCCTCCCGCCCTCGAGGGGATGCCGCGGCTTCGGCCTGGCTCGGTGAAGCCGAGGCCGAACCTCGGCGAGTCCTCCGCCACCTGCGCCGCCGTGCACCACCGTGAAAGATTTGGAGGTGCGGCGCCTCCCGAGATCCGCGCCCAGAGAGCTCGCTCGGGTCGTCGTGCATACCACCCTGATCGCCGTCACCGTCATGCGTCTGTCGTTGCCCGCCGGGTGGTGTCAGGCGGCGTCTCCTCCAGCGGGAGGCCCCTCCCGCTCTGGCGGGCGCCGGGCTCGCGGTCCTCCCTTTCCCAGCGCTTGCAGACGTTCCGCTCTGCCTCGCTCTCCTTCTTCTTTCCTCGCCTCCCTGCGGGCCACGTAGCCTCGCTTCTCCCACGGAGATGGGAGGATTGGGCGCCTTCAGCTTTTCAAGCGAAGCCCGGTGGAGACGGCTGAATCAAAACCAGGAGAAAGAGCATGGGAAACACGCGCCGGGCGGAGGTGGGAGCCTTACCATGGGATGTAATCCTTGTCGGCCTTATCGACCTTGTACATTAGGGCCGGGGTTCGCCGCCGCCCGCCACAATTCGTCCGCTCGAGGATCTCCTCGTGTGAGTCCTCGGGACGCCATCAGTGCCTTGCCGGGCGTTGCCGACCCTCATGTCGTACAAAAAGTATCGCCTCGACATGAAGGAGGCAGCGCCGTTTGAGGAAACGGCGATTACCACGGCAGCGTCAACCCGCTGGTCCGGTGGCGTCAAGGCGCCAAACACCTTCCTTGGGGGTCACCTTTTCGAGGATCAGCTCCTTCCCACGGCGGTGTGGCTCTCGTCGTCGACTTCCGGTGTAGGCGGGAGGTGCATTTGTGGTCGTTGTAGAGATAGAGACACGTTGTATTAGTGGCTTGCAGTGCGGGCTTCGCAAGCTACGTGCGACTCCGACCCGGGCGGCGATCTCTCCCCTTCTCCGACCCCTTGGGGAGCCTTCAAGAAAGGCGGCCTCAAAGTAGAGCGGAGGGTCCCCAATGGGCCTCGACTCAAAGGTACCCCTCACACGAGGGGGCGGCGAACACCGCCGCTGCGTGTCCGTTGGGGTGAGGTTGTGCAGCTCGGGCCATAATACTCTAGGGCGCCGGAGGGAACGGTCGCCCGGCATGCGGAACCAGCTCGTGGAACAAGTAAATCTCACGGCGTACCCTTCAGTGACATCGGGAACCGATTGCTCGGGCGGCCACGATCCCTCCGTCCCGGCGTCCGAGGCGGAACCACAGAGAAGACCCTTCTCCGCGGCGTCGTCGTCATTTCCTCATTGATCGAGCACGACTCCTAGTCCTCCCGTGCCAATGATCTCGACCCTCGGCACCATCGAGAAGGCGAGTTTGGATTAGACGACGGCGGCAAGGTTATCTCTTCCCTCTCTTCTCCCTCCTCTCGGCTTCTTCGAGACAAACTCAGGCTGCGGCGGCGACAAGGCTGAGGCAATGGGCTGAGGGGAAGCGGGGAGGGCAAGCGGCCACCGCCCGGTATTTATACGGCTAAACCTAGCCGTTCACCTTCGGCATTTAATGCGTATCGCTCTGGATTTTCCTACTCGATTGCGTTCACACGGGTCCAGGCGCCCGCGTGATGGTGGCCCCGCCGACCACACGGGATCGGGGAAAACACCACGCTACTTGAGGGGTTCATCCTCCCGCGAAGATCCGGCTCATGAAGCCGGGCTCGGCACCGCGTGCCCACCCCAGTGGCGACAGCGGCGGACTGCGCCACCCGTCCCATCCCCTATGGGACCAGCGGCGCATCTTGTGCGGTGTATCCAAGCGCATTGGCCACGTGGGGCCACCACTTCTCAGCCCAGGCGGCGCCACGGCGCGGGCGGCTCGAGAAGAGCGCCTCAAAAGCGGCGCCGGATCCCGCCCAGCGGGGCCGGAACTATGGGCTTCCTTCCGGTGAAGGAACTTGGGCGGCCCATTTCACGATCCCGAGTTGGGCTGGCCCCACAGGTTAAGCCGGCCGCCTCGGGCCACGAGTCGAGGATGGCTTGGGCCGGGTCTCATCGCATAGCCCCTTAGGCAGCCTTCGCCGTGTTGGCTCACCAAATCACCTGCATAAACTAGTTGGCTCACATCATATATGCATGTGTGTGACAAGTTCTTATACCATTCTTATGTGTATGCTTATGAAAAGTGCATGTGAGGCTTGCTTTGCTTGCTTGATTCTAAGTCATGACATGTAATGTTGTTAAAAGTGCTCTACAGTAGCTTAACTAGGCTTAGGACATTAAATGGAACCATGTTCATGTTGGACATTTTGGTTAATTATGCTCTTAATCACTAGTTTGACTTGGCATGCTCCCTAGAGCTCTTTTCCTTGACTGTTTCAAATCTGCAAGCTAGAAGCTTTGCATGGCTGAGAGTCCTAAATAAAAGTTGTAGGTAATTTTAAGTAGAACAACCTTTGTTTAAGGCTCTTGTCATGAAAATGAGTGCAAGCTGCTCAAAAATGCACTTCTCTGCCAGAAACAGTGCTGTTTTCAGCTCTGAAATTTTGGCTAAGTCATAAAGCTCTTTGTCGGTTTGTTTTTAGGGTGTTTCTCGGCTCAGAAGTTTGCAAACCAAGCGAGAACCAGAGGAAACTCATGTAAACAAAGTTGTAGATGGGATATAGGGCTACAATATTTAGTAATACACTTTTTACTAATCACGCATGGTTTAGCGATTATTGATCGTCAAAGTTCGGCCGTCAAGCGGCTGTTGTCCGGCGAATCGGGCGCCAGCGCCGTTCAAGCGGCGGGCGTGGCCGGCCGGTGCCGGAACCGTCGCCCACTTTGGCGTCCGTGACGCCGGCGCCGGGCCCAGCCAGGCCGACGACGCCAACACGGCGCCACGCACCCGCCCGCTCCGCCCTCGCTCACTTCCCCATCCCCTTGCCATCTGTTCGCGCGGGCGGAGGAAGAAGAAGCGGCGCGACGGCGCCGTGCCTTCGCCGGCGAGCAGCACCCCAGCCACCGCACCATCCTCCAATCGCCACCGCCCGGAAGCTTCACCATGACGCCCTCTCCATCACGGCGAGCTTGCGAGCACCATCTCTTTCGCCCAGCAGTGAGCTCGCATTGTGAGTTCATGAGTCACATGTCGGCGGGCGCCGTGCAACCGGGCTCAGTGTGGCGGCGATGCTCCGCCTCTCGCTCTCGTGGCGTGCGCTGTCTCGGGTCGTCGTGAGTGGTGGATGGCGAAACCCTGATGGTTGAGCCAATTAGGGCTCCGTGCTTGGGCTCATGTGTACTTGCCGCCCGCCCGAGTCGCCCGCCGGCGCCAATACTGCGTGAGCCGAGCACTCAGCCCAACAACCCTAGTACCTAGCCTCTTCTGCTGCCGCCTAGGTGCATTAGGACTTGCGGCGGCTCGGTGGGCGACTGTTGCGGAGGCGGCAATGGGCGTCACGGCATGACGCCCCGCGTCGCCATCGTCGCCGTCGGGGCTCGCTCCGGCCGATGCGCCGCGCCTCAACCTATCGATCGATGCGCTGGAGTCGCGGGGAGCACGGCGATGATGTGCGGGGTGGCCGGAGACCTCCGCCGGCGTGGTTTCGCGGTCAAATCCGGCGCCGCCGTCCCCTCGTTTACTCTGGCTGACGGGTGGGTCCGTTGACCGTGGGGCCCTGCCTGTCGGTCGAGTTAGGGTTTAGTTTTTGTTTTTATTTTCCAGAATTTGTGCTGAGTTTCATAAATTCATAAGTTGAGCTAGGAATGTCCAAATCAAGTGATTCCAATTTTGCTAGGTTCCTGGAGATGTCTAGTTTTTATTAAAAATATGAAACATGGTATGTTCTGCAGTAAATTTTGCTGGGTCTATTTATCTTGTTCTAGGCCTTGGAAAATGGTTTAATGCATAACTAATTGTTAATTAGTGCTAAAAATGTGAAACCTGTGAGGTCAGTTTTGTTTTGACCTGCTCTGCCCATGAAAAATATTGTTTGGCAGGTATCCCTGTTTTGCAGAGCAGTTTGCTAAATAAGTTGTTTTTAGGCACTGTTTGGTAATATATTTACCCTGTTTGTTATATGCATGTTCAAGAGGTGAAATCTGGAACATTGTATCTTGGTGCTATGTTAATGCTAAGAAAAATTATAAATCTGTTGTTTGACACTTTTCATGTGGATTTATGAATTATCTTCCTTTAAGCTTGTGGGACTTGTTCTTTTGGTACAGGAAGTTGTACTTAGTAATTTAATGTGAAATTTGAACTGTGGTCTATGTGAGCTATAAGCAGTCTACTGTAATTTTATGGATTTTTCTGGGTAGTTTTACTTTGTGCTCATTTGTGCCCCTAAAGGATGGGATTAAATGAAAAAGGTGTTTTAATAAAGGTTTTAGAGTGGCTTGTTAGGTTTTCTGTTAATCATTAGTCATGCTTTAACTTTTGATCAGGTTGGGTAAGCTTTAATTGTCCATTTGAACATGAGTAAATAATTAATTCTCCAATGTAAGCTTTTCTGGACAGCTGGTGATACTTTTGGTGTTGCATAGCTTAGATTGTGTTTTCTGGCTTTGTGGTCAACAGCAAAGTGGTAGATAATTTCATTATCTAGTTGCTGTTAAAATTTGAGAACATTTGATGGAGTAGTTTATGAGATATGGTGTTATCTTGTGAGGTTCCAGAAAAGAGGTCTTCTCTGGAATTTCTGGACAGATCTGGGAAATCTGTTTGTTTGACCTTTTGATTCGTGAATCTGTCTGTAATGTCTAAATAAGAATTGTAGACAATTTCATGAGCTTTCCAGAATGTCCTCATAGATGTCTTTTGGAGTTATAGAACTCCAGTTTCAGTTGTTTCTTTCAGCTGCTCTGTGTAGGACAAAAATCCTGAAATGTGTGTTACTTTGATTTCTTGCCTTTGTGTGTGTGATATACATCTTGTAGATGTTTTGCTAATTAATACAAGTGATTAGGTGCAGGGTGTATATCCTTAACTGATGATGAAAAGTTATATCTTGAATTGCTTGGTGAGTGTTAATCTTGTTCAGAGAAGAGATATGCACTTACTCAGTAAATTAAAGTGATTTGAATAGAGTTCATCACACTAGCTGGAGGGTTTAGTATTATTGCTGTTATTTACTCTCTTACTTGGTCATCCTTGCATCTTTTGTGCTCATTCATGCATTGCATTCAATAGGTTCGCCCGAAGGGGGTGACGCTCCTGAATTCGGGGACCTGCAGCCGGAGCACCGGGAGGAGGAGCAGGGGAGGAGCAGCCGCGAAAGCAACTCCGTCGTAGAAGAAGAACTAACCGATTGCCCTAAACACGAGCCTGCTACCTTCGTGAAAGGCAAGCCCCGGAGCATATTAAGTTCCCAAGTTTTATAAAATGCACTTGAGTACTTTATGTCGTTTATTGCATTACGTTTAGGAGTTGATTGAAGATGTTGCTGCATTTATCCTATTCTTGTCCAGTATATATGTTATATCCTGAATCCTATGTTTTAGGTTAGGAGCGATGCAAATGCTTAGCCATGCTTAGACCGGTAGAAGTCGGGTGATATCCTGTCATCCGCGAGTTATAGGTGGTTACTCTCTGGTCACGGTTGGCTATATATGCTATCGTGGAAAAAGAACCATGTGTTAATTTTGAAAAAGGAAGGCTGGGCAGGGACGGTGGACCGCTCTACGCCGGTTAAGGACCTGGAAGCGTCGTCCGTTCTTGGTCATGTTGAACGCAGCCCCTCACATAGCTGGCCGGACCGGCGTCGACCGCGATGGCTTCGTTAGTTCAGCTCAAGATGGGAAAGCGGGGCGGTTGGGCAATTCGCGGGAAGCGGCATACTAGACCAAGGGCAAGCATGTGTAACTGTCTGGCGTCGTCCTTGGGTTAACATGACTTGGACATCCTGGCTATCCGACTTTCGGTTTTGCCGACGCGAGAAACCGGGCCCGCGCTTGAGTTGTTCGAAGGGTAACCTAAGGCGACTCGATCCGATCGGCTTTGGGTGTGTGTTGGGAATACCCCCGAGCTCGGTTGGAATCGATTCGAATCGCCGTCTCTCCCGGATAGTGAGAACTTGACTATTGCCTCCGGCCGTAGATTTCACTAAATAATTATGGTTCAAAGTTTGATATTGATATTGATGAAAGCTGTACCAAAAAGGATATGGTTATTAATGCTTGTTATAATAAGTGTTTGCTTAGTACAGGACACATTTAGATGGAAGGTAAATTAATTTAAGCTGCTGCTAGTTTATTCAATTATTCATTAAATACTGCTCATGTGTTTATGCAAAATTGTTGTCAAGCTAGCTCCACTTATATTTCAGCCTTGCATAATCCTTGGTGTCTTTTATTTCTGGTTTATGACGGGGTAAGTCTAGCTGAGTACATCCTCGTACTCGGGGTTTATTCCCTTTTGTTGCAGATGGTATCCTTTATACAAGGGTTCTTGCTTGGTATGTCTTCACCCTGCTGGGGATGAGGACTAGATCTTGGGCAAAGATCATGTCTTTTATCTTATCAAATGCTTTTGTGAGATGACTATGGACTGGCATGTATCTGAACTGAGTTTGATGTACTTAAATGGTTTCAAAACTATGTTGTTTTTAATACTCGAACTGATGTTGTAATAACTAAGTACTTCTATGTTATGTTATTTGCGAACTCGATGTAACGGATGGTGAATTATGTTAAGTTGTGTTCGATCTTGGCTTGTATGTTTGTTGGTTTGAAATCCTTCGAGATTTCGGACTACCGGAATTATATGGGCTCAAGTGTGAAATTAATCACTTCAGTGAGAGTTTTATACTTGTGCTCTTATAATTTGGTCGGTTCTGTTACAGCTGGCATCAGAGCAAGATTTGACGTAATTCACCATTTGTCTATTTAAAAACAAATTAATTTGTTTGCAAAAAGGGAAGTTTTGGGTAAAACTTTAGGTTTATACTTAGGATCTAAATCTGAAATTTAATTTCTTATTATGCCAGTGGTCATCCCTTATGCCCTATTAAGGATTATTAGGTGGCTTATGTAAGTACTAACTTGGGGGTTTTTATTCTTGCATCGACGACCATGCCAAGGTAAGAAGTGTGATGACCGCAATACGCTGCCCTGTGGTCTATTGGTGGAGGCCGCCTTCATATATGAAATAGCCATATATGTAGTAGATTAAATTTTTGCAGCTACGCCCAAGGTAAGGGGAGTTATGAGAGCATGACCGTCCAACCGGCGGTCTAGGGAAGTGCTAGATTGTCATATCGGATTAATTGTATGTCAAAACCATGCAATTATGAAGGTGTTTAATTGTGGGTAAACTACCGGGTAGTTGTGATACCGAAGCAAATGTGTTGGGGACGCATTTGTGGGAAGTATTTA
Organism: Chrysopogon serrulatus; assembly: GCA_015844335.1. NCBI lineage: Eukaryota > Viridiplantae > Streptophyta > Magnoliopsida > Poales > Poaceae > Chrysopogon > Chrysopogon serrulatus. The sequence goes on from JADLZL010007883.1 coordinate 27,932, forward strand.
GTTTTACTTGCTTTCCAAGGATTTTGTTGTTTGTGCTATTTTGATATTGGGAACTGTTGGGCTGAAATGAATTCTTCTGCAGGTACACTAACAGCGCAAGCGTGTGTAGACCGACTAGTTTTTCGTATATTGAGAGAACGTATGTATGCCACCGTCTAGAACGCTAGAAAAATAAATTTATCTTAGGATGTGAGGACGTTGGGGACGTTTCATGCATCATGATTAATCACATTGCTTACACATTAAATTTTTCCCTCCCTTAAAGTAATCGTTCGACATATAAGGTTTCTTACCCTTGTCATTAAATATTGTTCCACAGATGGCCTCCTCTTCGTCAGATCCTTCCCAGCGTGGCCACTTCCTGGAGTACTTTGGCACTCCCACTCTCTTGTGGAGGGTGTTGAAGTTAGCGGGGCACACCAAGCCGCCTCGCTACTCCTGGACAGAAGAGGAAGGGCAAGGCTATGAAGTGACGCTGAGGGTCAAGGAAAGGCCAAGCGCTCCTCAGATCCAGCCGTCCACCATCACTAAGAGTGGTGTGACTCTGTGGGAGGCAGCTCAGACTGCAGCTTTTCACATGCTTCTGAAGATCCGGTCAGATCATCCTGACTGGAGCTCTGTGGGACCTATTGGGAGTTTTCCTGAGGAATGCCCAACTCATGGGACTGAATGGGAGCAAATTCCCACCCAAGCATTGGTTCGCAATGAGATGAGCGTGCAGCTAGCACTTGTGATGCGATGAGTGCTATGTTTCTTTGTTATGAAGCTTTTCGGAGACCAGCAAAGATGGCCTTCGGGAGCATGTGAATGCAGCTCACGAGGAGATTAGCAGGCTTTATGCAGTGGGAAGAGAGAGGAACACTCAGTTGATCAATGCTTTCCGTGCAAGGCGGGAGGCGTTGGCTGAGGTACAACAGATTCGTGCTCACCGGCACCAAGTGATGGGAGAGGGATATTGCTATCCGTGAGCGTGATGCGATCATCCAGGGCGCGATGCGGACTTGGCCCAACTTATGGGGACGGTCAATCGCCGTGAGCGTCGTTACCTGGATGAGATTGAGAACCTCCGACAGCAGAATGATGCCTTGGAAGGGTATAACAATGCTCTTCACGAGGAAATCCATAGGAGGCAGAACGAGGCTCATCCTCTCCTTCCTCCTGAGCAGGACCCAGGAGTGATAGCAAAGGATGAGGATGTGGAGATGGCAGCAGACGAGCCCGAGGAGCAGAGTTCAGCTGAGGCGGCACCACCGAGGCAAATGATGACTCGGGCCTTGACTCCGAGGGTGATGCGTAGACTAGCTCGTAGTTCTAGCTAACCCTTAGGGATGCTTTTGTTGGATGAATGTACTTTCATGATGACTCCTTTACGGACATCCGTGATGTAATAGTAATTAGGCCGTGACTCTATTCGGACCTTGCTTTTGTTGACCTTGATGACTTGTTGGAACACGTGTTTTGCTCCCCTGTTGTGAGCTTAATCTATCTACCGTAGTTGTGTTAAATTAATGCATGACTCGCTATCATTGTGCTATTATGTTGTTGATGTTGTGGAATGGAAATGAATGATTGTGCCTGTTTTGTTGTATAACAAAGTATTCCTCTCCAATGAATACAGTTTGGCATAATTTAATCATTGTCTATGTTATATCCAAACATCAACACTAATGCTCATTTGGATATGTGATGCGGATGTCGCTATAACACCCGTGCGGGTAGCTCGGAGGGGGTGCTGGTGCTGATCCACCACCACCGCCACCACCTCCTACTCCAACCGAGCTTATGGCTATGTTGGCTGAAGGACAGCGGGCTTTGGCGGATCTTTGTTCGCGAATTGGCCAACCGTGATGGACGCCGTGGGCGTAGGGACCACGATCAAGAGCAATTCAGTGACTTCAAGGATTTCTTGGGCACTAATCCTCCGGTTTTCAAGGAAGCTTCAGAGCATTTGGAGGCGGATGAATGGCTGAATACCATCGAGCAAAAGTTCCGTATCTTTGAATGTGCCTGCTAATATGAAGGCCGAATATGCTTCTCACTAGCTTCAGGGACCTGCGGGGATTTGGTGGGCTCATCATCGTACCACCTATCCTGCTAATGTTCCCATCACTTGGGAGCGTTTCCAGGCGGATTTCCGTGGGCGCTATATTCCACCTGGCCTTATGGTAATCAAGCATAATGAGTTCATGAAGCTAAATCAAGGTAACAAGAATGTATTTGGGTATCTTCAAGATTTTAATAATCTGTCCCAGTATGCATCTGAGTTTGTTGACACTGAAGCTAAGAAGATTGCTAGTTTCAAATGGGGTCTTAGACCTAAGTTGATGAAAACAATGAGTACCCGCAAGTGCACCACTTTTAATGAGTTTGTCAGTGATACTCTCACTCAAGAGAACAAAGAATTTGTGTATCTTTGCTTCCAAGAGCCGCAAGAGGGCTTTTGATGCTGGGTCTTCTCAGTCCAAGGCCCCAGTGGTTTCTAGGGCTCCTTATCACCCTCCCATCGCACCTACTCGCTATCGCCCACCACCGAAGAAGAATCAAAACAAGACCGGTTATCGCAAAGGGTTTCCGGCCGCTCTACCTAAGGGCTCTTACGGTCCGTCCCCGCTCTAATGTTCCGCCCAAAGAATATGCCATGCTAGAATTGTGGCAAGCGGGGCATTGGTCCAAGAATTGTCCCTATCCCAAGAAGCAAGGAAATCAGAATGCACCTCGTCGGGGACATGTGCACTATAGTCTTTGTTGAGGAGATTCCCGCCGGTGAAATAGTCCACGGTGGTAAGTTTTTAGTTGATCATCATCCTGCTATCGTGCTCTTTGATTCTGGTGCTTCTCATTCATTTATGAGTCCCCTCTTTGCATCTGAGCACAACATGGAGATAGTCAATCTCGAGGAGGGTAAATTCAATATAAGTGCAGCGGGTAATCCCGTGGCTACTAATCAGATAGTAAGGGGTGTGCGTCTTGACATTGGTGGGCGTGTGTATCGTGAGACTTTTATTATCTTACCCAACCTCAAAATAGATGTGATATTAGGAATGAGATGGATGAGCCATCATGGAGTTCTTATTGATACATCCACCGGGGGTAGTCATCTTTGAGAGATCCCGGTACTAATGAAGCTTTCCTAGTGCCACTTCCTGAGTTTTCGGATCTAGGCTCTACTGCAAATTCTGTGCTGAGTGATAGTATTGCAGCCATACCAGTGGTATGCGAGTTTCCGGATGTTTTCCCGGAAGAGTTGCCTGGGTTACCACCGCACGTGATGTCGAGTTTAAGATAGATTTGATCCCTGGCGCCGCACCCATATCTAGAAGGCCTTATCGTATGCCTCCTAATGAGTTGGCCATAATGAAGGAAGAGCTTAAGAAGTTGATGACACAAGGCTTGATCCGTCCTAGTTCATCTCCATGGGGCTGTCCGGCTATCTTTGTTAAGAAGAAAGATCAATCCTTGCGTATGTGTGTAGATTACCGGCCTCTAAATGAAGTTACTATCAAAAATAAATATCCTTTGCCCCGGATTGATATCTTATTTGATCAACTCTCCCGAGCCAAAGTGTTTTCCAAGATTGATTTACGTTCGGGGTATCATCAGATTCGAATCCGTCCTGAAGATATTGAAAAGACGGCTTTCTCAACCGGTATGGGTTATATGAGTATCTTGTCATGTCTTTTGGTCCGACGAATGCTCCCCGCCCATTTCATGTACCGATGAACTCGGTATTCATGCCGGAATTGGATAAGTTCGTTGTGGTGTTCATTGATGATATCCTGGTTTATTCGAAAAATAAGGAAGATCATGCTGAGCATTTAAGTGTGGTGTTGTCTAGATTGCGAGAACATCAACTCTATGCTAAATTCAGCAAGTGTGAATTCTGGTTGAAGGAAGTTGCTTTTCTTGGCCATATTCTCTCTGAAAATGGGTTTCGTAGATCCTTCAAAAGTGCAGCAAGTCTTAAATTGGGAGCCTCCAACCACAGTCTCTGAAGTTCGTAGTTTCCTTGGTCTTGCGGGGTATTATCGCAGGTTTATTCCTGACTTTTCTAAAATAGCAAAGCCTATGACCAAGCTACTTTAGAAAGGTGAAGAATTTGTATGGACCCCAGAATGTGAGTCCGCATTTCGCACTTTTTGCGAACTTTGTTGACTTTCGCTCTGTCTTAGCTCAACCGGACATTGAGAAGCCCTTTGATGTTTATTGTGATGCATCGGGCACCGGTCTTGGTTGTGTCCTTATGCAAGAAGGACGAGTTATTGCTTATGCTTCTCGTCGATTCATGAAAAGCATGAAGTTCATTATCCCACCCATGATCTAGAATTGGCGGCAAAGTGGTTCATGCCTTGAAGATATGGAGACATTACTTGCTAGGCAATGTGTGTCACATTTATACCGATCACAAAAGCCTAAAATATATCTTCACTCAATCTGAACTAAATATGCGTCAGCGAAGGTGGCTTGAGTTGATCAAGGACTACAATTTGCAGGTTCATTACCATCCTGGTAAAGCAAATGTAGTTGCTGATGCGTTGAGCAGAAAGTCTCATTCTAGTTCGGCTATTCAAGGGGACTATCATTTAGCACATCTTATGCATCCAGTGGTACTCCACAATGTCACTTTGAGCTCTACTCTTACTGATAAGATTATTGAGGCTCAAAAGACGGATGTGGGCATCTTTCATATCAAGAAGAAAATGAAGTTGAAACCAGCCACGCGCTTTCGCGTGGATGAAAGAGGTGTCTTATGGTTTGATGATCGTCTAGTGGTACCCAAAGATAAAGACCTTAGGCAACAGATCTTAGCTGAAGCTCATTCTTCCAACTATTCCATCCATCCAGGTAGTAGCAAGATGTATGAAGATTTGAGACCTAGATTTTGGTGGACCAAAATGAAGCTAGAAATTGCTGACTTTGTTGCTCGTTGTGATACTTGTTGTCGGGTTAAAGCGGTCCATCTTAAACTCTTTGGTCCACTCCAGCCTCTCTATGTCCCAATTTGGAAGTGGGAAGAAATCAGCATGGACTTTATCACTTTGGTTTGCCTACAACTCAAAAGGGGCATGATTCAATCTAGGTGATCGTGGATCGCCTGACTAAATCCGCACATTTCATTCCGGTCAGTACCTCTATCAAGCCCTATCAGTGTGCTGATTTATACATGGCTCAAATTTATCGGCTCCATGGTGTTCCTAAAACCATCATATCTGATCGGGGGCCACAATTTGTTGCACATTTCTGGGAGCATATGCACAAAGCATTGGGCACCAACTTGCTTTCAGATTCAGCTTATCACCCTCAAACCTCCGGGTCGACCGAAAAGAGTCAATCAAATTCTAGAAGACTTGCTACGGTCTTGTGTTCTATCGGCAGGAGGATCTTGGGAGAGTTGGTTGCATTTGGTTGAGTTCTCATATAACAATAGTTATCAGGGAAAGTATTAAGATGGCTCCTTTTGAAGCATTGTATGGGAGAAGATGTCGAACACCTTCTCATTGGGTTGAGCACGGAGAACGTTGGTATTATGGATTTGGAGTTAATCCGGGAAGCCGAGGAGAAAGTGAAGGTGATTCAGCAACACATCAAGGCCGCTCGGTCTCGGTAAAAAGAATTACGCAGATAAGCGTAGACGTCCTATTGAGTTTGAAGTGGGCGACTTTGTGTATCTCAAAGTATCACCTATGAAGGGCGTACAACGCTTTGGGGTTAAAAGAAAGTTAGCCCCAAGGTATGTAGGTCCCTACCAAATCCTAGAGAAAAGGGGAAAAGTAGCTTACAAGATCCAACTACCACCAGAGATGAGTGCTATCTTTAATGTTTTCCATGTCTCTCAACTTAAGAAATGCCTTCGTGTGCCTGAAGAAAGAATGGAAGCTCAAGATGTAGAGTTAAAATCAGATTTGACATATGAAGCCCGACCGGTGAAGGTTCTTGATACTAAAGAGAGAATTACACGAAACAAAATAATCCGATTCTATAAGGTCACTTGGAACAATGAGAGTGATTGGGATGCTACTTGGGAAAGAGAAGATTACCTAAGAGAGGTGTATCCTGCATTTGCGGCGCAATGGTACGTTTACCTAATCTCGGGACGAGATTCCTTTAAGGGGGGAGGGCTGTAACACCTCTGGTGTTTGGTCTACTAAATCACCTGCATAAACTGATCATAAGCATCATCATCATTTCATATATGCATGTGTGTGGCAAGTTCTTATACCATTCTTATGTGTATGCTTATGAAAAGTGCATGTGAGGCTTGCTTTGCTTGCTTGATACTAAGTCATGACATGTAATGTTGTTAAAAGTGCTCTACAGTAGCTTAACTAGGCTTAGGACATTAAATGGAACCATGTTCATGTTGGACATTTTTGTTAATTATGCTCTTAATCACTAGTTTGACTTGGCATGCTCCCTAGAGCTCTTTTTCCTTGATCTGTTTCAAATCTGCAAGCTAGAAGCTTTGCATGGCTGAGAGTCCTAAATAAAAGTTGTAGGTAATTTTAAGTAGAACAACCTTTGTTTAAGGCTCTTGTCATGAAAATGAGTGCAAGCTGCTCAAAAATGCACTTCTCTGCCAGAAACAGTGCTGTTTTCAGCTCTGAAATTTTGGCTAAGTCATAAGCTCTTTGTCGGTTTGTTTTTAGGGTGTTTCTCGGCTCTGTAGTTTGCAAACCATGCAGAACCAGAGGAAACTCATGTAAACAAAGTTGTAGATGGGATATAGGGCTACAATATTTAGTAATACACTTTTTACTAATCACGCATGGTTTAGCAGTTATTGATCGTCAAAGTTTGGCCGTCAAAGCGCCTGTTGTCCGGCTGAATCGGGCCGACGCGCCGTTCAAGCGGCCGGGCGTGGCCGACCGGTGCCAGCAATCGGTCGCCACTTGGCGTCCGTGACGCCCGGCGCGGGCCCAGCCGGCCAGGCCGACGACGCCAACACGGCGCCACGCACCCGCCCGGCTCTCGCCCTCGCTCACTTCCCATCCCCTTGCCATGTTCGCGGGCGGAGGAAGAAGAAGGCGATGACGTCGACGCGCGCCGTGCCGCCGCCGGCGAGCAGCACCCCAGCCACCGCACCATCCTCCAATCGCCACCGCCCGGAAGCTTCACCATGGCGCTCTCCATCACCGACGCCTGCGAAAGCACCATCTTTCGCCCGCAGGTGAGCTCGCATTGTGAGTTCGCCGTCACCCGCCATCGCCGAGCGCCGCTCCCCCCGGGCTCACCGTGGCCGGCGATGCTCGCCCCCGCCTCGCTCAAGCGGCGTACCTTCGTCTCGGAGTCGCCGTGAGTAGTGGATGGCGAAACCCTAGATGGTTGAGCCAATTAGGGCTCGGCTAGCTTGAACAAAGCGCCGCCGCCGCCCTCGCCGCCGGCGCCATGCACGTGAGCCGAGCACTCGCCCGTAGCAACCCTAGTACCTAGCCTCTCCGCTTGCTTCGCCTAGGTGCATTAGGACTTGCGCGCGGCTCAATTGAGCGACATTGCCGGAGACGGCAATGGCGTCGCCACGCACCGCCCTTGGCGCCGCCATCGCCGCCGTCGAGCTCGCTCCGGCCGATGCGCAAGACGCCTCTAACCTATCCCAATCGATGCGCTAGGTCACGGGGAGCACGGCGATGATGATGCGGACGCCGGAGACCTCACCGCCGGCGTGGTTTCGCCGGTCAAAATCCGGCCGCCGCCGTCCCCTGTTTACTCTGGCTGACGGGTGGGTCCGTTGACCGCGGGCCCTGCCTGTCGGTCGAAAGTTAGGGTTTAGTTTTTGTTTTTATTTTCCAGAATTTGTGCTGAGTTTCATAAATTCATAAGTTGAGCTAGGAATGTCCAAATCAAGTGATTCCAATTTTGCTAGGTTCCTGGAGATGTCTAGTTTTTATTAAAAATATGAAACATGGTATGTTCTGCAGTAAATTTTGCTGGGTCTATTTATCTTGTTCTAGGCCTTGGAAAATGGTTTAATGCATAACTAATTGTTAATTAGTGCTAAAAATGTGAAACCTGTGAGGTCAGTTTTGTTTTGACCTGCTCTGCCCATGAAAAATATTGTTTGGCAGGTATCCCTGTTTTGCAGAGCAGTTTGCTAAATAAGTTGTTTTTAGGCACTGTTTGGTAATATATTTACCCTGTTTGTTATATGCATGTTCAAGAGGTGAAATCTGGAACATTGTATCTTGGTGCTATGTTAATGCTAAGAAAAATTATAAATCTGTTGTTTGACACTTTTCATGTGGATTTATGAATTATCTTCCTTTAAGCTTGTGGGACTTGTTCTTTTGGTACAGGAAGTTGTACTTAGTAATTTAATGTGAAATTTGAACTGTGGTCTATGTGAGCTATAAGCAGTCTACTGTAATTTTTATGGATTTTTCTGGGTAGTTTTACTTTGTGCTCATTTGTGCCCCTAAAGGATGGGATTAAATGAAAAGGTGTTTTAATAAAGGTTTTAGAGTGGCTTGTTAGGTTTTCTGTTAATCATTAGTCATGCTTTAACTTTTGATCAGGTTGGGTAAGCTTTAATTGTCCATTTGAACATGAGTAAATAATTAATTCTCCAATGTAAGCTTTTCTGGACAGCTGGTGATACTTTTGGTGTTGCATAGCTTAGATTGTGTTTTCTGGCTTTGTGGTCAACAGCAAAGTGGTAGATAATTTCATTATCTAGTTGCTGTTAAAATTTGAGAACATTTGATGGAGTAGTTTATGAGATATGGTGTTATCTTGTGAGGTTCCAGAAAAGAGGTCTTCTCTGGAATTTCTGGACAGATCTGGGAAATCTGTTTGTTTGACCTTTTTGATTCGTGAATCTGTCTGTAATGTCTAAATAAGAATTGTAGACAATTTCATGAGCTTTCCAGAATGTCCTCATAGATGTCTTTTGGAGTTATAGAACTCCAGTTTCAGTTGTTTCTTTCAGCTGCTCTGTGTAGGACAAAAATCCTGAAATGTGTGTTACTTTGATTTCTTGCCTTTGTGTGTGTGATATACATCTTGTAGATGTTTTGCTAATTAATACAAGTGATTAGGTGCAGGGTGTATATCCTTAACTGATGATGAAAAGTTATATCTTGAATTGCTTGGTGAGTGTTAATCTTGTTCCAGAGAAGAGATATGCACTTACTCAGTAAATTAAAGTGATTTGAATAGAGTTCATCACACTAGCTGGAGGGTTTAGTATTATTGCTGTTATTTACTCTCTTACTTGGTCATCCTTGCATCTTTTGTGCTCATTCATGCATTGCATTCAATAGGTTCGCCGAAGGGGGTGACGCTCCTGGAATTCGGGGACCTGCAGCCGGAGCACCAGGAGGAGGAGCAGGGAGGAGCAGCCGGCGAAAGCAACTCCGTCGTAGAAGAAGAACTAACTGATTGCCCTAACCACGAGCCTGCTACCTTCGTGAAAGGCAAGCCCCGGAGCATATTAAGTTCCCAAGTTTTATAAAATGCACTTGAGTACTTTATGTCGTTTATTGCATTACGTTTAGGAGTTGATTGAAGATGTTGCTGCATTTATCCTATCCTTGTCCAGTATATATGTTATATCCTGAATCCTATGTTTTAGGTTAGGAGCGATGCAAATGCTTAGCCATGCTTAGACCGGTAGAAGTCGGGTGATATCCTGTCATCCGTGAGTTATAGGTGGTTACTCTCTGGTCACGGTTGGCTATATATGCTATCGTGGAAAAAGAACCATGTGTTAATTTTGAAAGGAAGGCTGGGCAGGGACAGTGGACCCTGTCTACGCCGGTTAAGGACTGGAAGCGTCGTCCGTTCTTGGTCATGTTGAACGCAGCCCCTCACATAGCTGGCCAGACCCGAAGCGCCCGACCGCATGGCTTCGTTAGTTCAGCTCAAGATGGGAAAGCGGGGGGGCGGTTGGGCAATTCGCGGGAAGCGGCATACTAGACCAAGGGCAAGCATGTGTAACTGCGTCTGGCGTCGTCCTTGGGTTAACATGACTTGGACATCCCTGGCTATCCGACTTTCGGTTTTGCCGACGCGAGAACCGGGCCCGCGCTTGAGTTGTTCGAAGGGTAACCTAAGGCGACTCTGATCCAGTTGGCCTGGGTGTGTGTTGGGAATACCCCCTGAGCTCGGTTGGAATCGATTCGAATCGCCGTCTCTCCCGGATAGTGAGAACTTGACTATTGCCTCCCGGCCGTAGATTTCACTAAATAATTATGGTTCAAAGTTTGATATTGATATTGATGAAAGCTGTACCAAAAAGGATATGGTTATTAATGCTTGTTATAATAAGTGTTTGCTTAGTATAGGACACATTTAGATGGAAGGTAAATTAATTTAAGCTGCTGCTAGTTTATTCAATTATTCATTAAATACTGCTCATGTGTTTATGCAAAATTGTTGTCAAGCTAGCTCCACTTATATTTCAGCCTTGCATAATCCTTGGTGTCTTTTATTTCTGGTTTATGACGGGTAAGTCTAGCTGAGTACATCCTCGTACTCGGGGTTTATTCCCTTTTGTTGCAGATGGTATCCTTTATACAAAGTTCTTGCTTGGTATGTCTTCACCCCTGCTGGGGATGAGGACTAGATCTTGGGCAAAGATCATGTCTTTTATCTTATCAAATGCTTTTGTGAGATGACTATGGACCTGGCATGTATCCGAACCGAGTTTGATGTACTTAAATGGTTTCAAAACTATGTTGTTTTTAATACTCGAACCGATGTTGTAATAACTAAGTACTTCTATGTTATGTTATTTGCGAACTCGATGTAACGGATGGTGAATTATGTTAAGTTGTGTTCGATCTTGGCTTGTATGTTTGTTGGTTTGAAATCCTTCGAGATTTCCGACTCACCGGAATTATATGGGCTCAAGTGTGAAATTAATCACTTGAGAGTTTTATACTTGTGGAGAGTTTTATACTTGTGCTCTTATAATTTGGTCCGTTGCAAACGGATATGGAACGCCCCGCTGGCATCGCAGAGCAAGATTTGACGTAATTCACCATTTGTCTATTTAAAAACAAATTAATTTGTTTGCAAAAAGGGAAGTTTTGGGATGAAAAGGTTTTAGGTAATTTTATACTTAGGATCTAAATCTGAAATTTAATTTCTTATTATGCCGGTGGTCATCCCTTATGCCCTATTAAGGATTATTAGGTGGCTTAAGTAAGTACTAACTTGGGGGTTTTTATTCTTGCATCGACGACCATGCCAAGGTAAGAAGTGTGATGACCGCAATACGCTGCCCTGTGGTCTATTGGTGGAGGCCGCCTTCATATATGAAATAGCCATATATGTAGTAGATTAAATTTTGCAGCTACGCCCAAGGTAAGGGGAGTTATTGAGAGCATGACCGCCCAACCGGCGGTCTAGGGAAGTGCTAGATTGTCATATCGGATTAATTGTATGTCAAAACCATGCAATTATGAAGGTGTTTAATTGTGGGTAAACCGCCGGGTAGTTGTGATACCGAAGCAAATGTGTTGGGACGCATTTGTGGGAAGTATTTAGTTTTTACCGCTTTCCAAGGATTTTGTTGTTTGTGCTATTTTGATATTGGGAACTGTTGGGCTGAAATGAATTCTTCTGCAGGTACACTAACAACAAGCAAAACGTGTAGACCGACTAGTTTTGATATTGAGAGAACGTATGTATGCCACCGTCTAGAACGCTAGAAAAATAAATTTATCTTAGGATGTGAGGACGTTGGGACGTTTCATGCATCATGATTAATCACATTGCTTACACATTAAATTTTTCCTCCCTTAAAGTAATCGCTCGACATATAAGGTTTCTTACCCTTGTCATTAAATATTGTTCCACACGATGGCCTCCTCTTCGCCGATCCTTCCCCGCCGTGGCCACTTCCTGGAGTACTTTGGCACTCCCACTCTTGTGGAGGGTGTTGAAGTTAGCGGGGCACACCAAGCCGCCCCGCTACTCCCCGGACGTAAGAGGAAGGGCAAGGCTATGAAGTGACGCCGAGGGTCAAGGAAAGGCCAAGCGCTCAGATCCAGCCGCCCACCATCACTAAGAGTGGTGTGACTCGGGGAGGCAGCCGCGATCGCAGCCTTTTCACATGCTTTCAAGATCCTACGATCATCCCGACCGAGCTCTTGGGGACCTATTGGGAGTTTTCCGAGGAATGCCCAACTCATGGGACTGAATGGGAGCAAATTCCCACCCAAGCATTGGTTCGCAAATGTAGATGAGCGTGCAGCTAGCACTTGTGATGCGATGAGTGCTATGTTTGCCGTTATGAAGCTTTCAAGAGACCAAATAAAGATGGCCTTCAGGAGCATGTGAATGCAGCTCACGAGGAGATTAGCAGGCTTTATGCAAGAGGAAGAGAGAGGAACACTCGCTTGATCAATGCTTTCCGTGCAAGGCGGGGAGGCGTTGGCCGAGGTACAAGCGCAGATTCGTGCTCACCGGCACCAAGTGATACAGAGAGGGATATTGCTATCCGTGAGCGTGATGCGTCATCCGTGAGCGCGATGCGGACTTGGCCCAACTTATGGGGACGGTCAATCGCCGTGAGCGCCGTTACGGATGAGATTGAGAACCTCCGGTGCCAGAATGATGCCTTGGAAGGGTATAACAATGCTCTTCACGAGGAAATCCATAGGAGAGGAGTGACGAGGCTCATCCTCTCCTTCCTCCCGAGCAGGACCCGGAGTGATAGCAAAGGATGAGGATGTGGAGATGGCAAAGCAGACGAGCCCGAGGAGCGGTGTTTTCAGCGGCTTCACCACACCGAGGCAAATGATGACTCGGGCCTTGACTCCGAGGGTGATGCGTAGACTAGCTCGTAGTTCTAGCTAACCCTTAGGGATGCTTTTGTCGGATGAATGTACTTTCATGATGACTCCTTTCTCGGACATCCGTGATGTAATAGTAATTAGGCCGTGACTCTATTCGGACCTTGCTTTTGTTGACCTTGATGACTTGTTGAACACGTGTTTTGCTCCCTGTTGTGAGCTTAATCTATCTACCGTAGTTGTGTTAAATTAATGCATGACTCGCTATCATTGTGCTATTATGTTGTTGATGTTGTGGAATGGAAATGAATGATTGTGCCCTGTTTTGTTGTATAACAAGATTCCTCTCCAATGAATACGGTTTTGGCATAATTTAATCATTGTCTATGTTATATCCAAACATCAACACTAATGCTCATTTGGATATGTGATGCAGATGTCGCGCTTCTTATAACACCCGCGGCGGGTAGCTCCGAGGGGGTGTCGGTGCTGATCCACCACCACCGCCACCACCTCCTACCCAACCGAGCTTATGGCTATGTTGGCTGGGGGACGCCGGGCTTTGGCGGATGCCGTTCGCGAATTGGCCAACCGGTGCGGATGGACGCCGTGGGGCGTAGGGACCACGATCAAGAGCAATTCAGTGACTTCAAGGATTTCTTGGGCACTAATCCTCCGGTTTTCAAGGAAGCTTCAGAGTCGCCGGAGGCGGATGAATGGCTGAATACCATCGAGCAAAAGTTCCAGATGCTGAATGTGCCCGCTAATATGAAGGCCGAATATGCTTCTCACTAGCTTCGTGGACCCGGGGGATTTGGTGGGCTCATCATCGTACCACCTATCCCGCTAATGTTCCCATCACTTGGGAGACGTTTCAAAGCGGATTTCCGTGGGCGCCTATATTCCACCTCGGCCTTATGGTAATCAAGCATAATGAGTTCATGAAGCTAAATCAAGGTAACAAGAATGTGACGGGTATCTTCAAGATTTTAATAATCCGTCCCAAGATGCATCCGAGTTTGTTGACACCGGCTAAGAAGATTGCTAGTTTCAAATGGGGTCTTAGACCTAAGTTGATGAAAACAATGAGTACCCGCAAGTGCACCACTTTTTAATGAGTTTGTCGTTGATACTCTCACTCAAGAGAAACAAAGAATGTGTATGCCGCTTCCAAGAGCCGCAAGAGGGCTTTTTTTGATGCCGGGTCTTCTCGCCCAAGGCCGGTGGTTTCTAGGGCTCCTTATCACCCTCCCATCGCACCTACCGCTATCGCCCACCACCGAAGAAGAATCAAAACAAGACTGTTATCGCAAGGGTTTCATGCCGCTCTACCTAAGGGCTCTTTCGGTCCGTCCGGCCCCGCTTAATGTTCCGCCAAAGAATATGCCATGCCGAATTGTGGCAAGCTGTGGCATTGGTCCAAGAATTGTCCCTATCCCAAGAAGCAAGGAAATCAGAATGCACCTCGTCGTGACATGTGCACTATACCTGTTGTTGAGGAGATTCCTACCTGGTGAAACAATCCAAAACCGTAAGTTTTTAGTTGATCATCATCCTCGCTATCGTGTTTTGATTCTGCCGCTTCTCATTCATTTATGAGTCCCCTCTTGCATCCGAGCACAACATGGAGATAGTCAATCTCGAGGGAGGGTAAATTCAATATAAGTGCAGCTGGTAATCCCGTGGCTACTAATCGATAGTAAGGGGTGTGCGCCTTGACATTGGTGGGCGTGGTGTATCGTGAGACTTTTATTATCTTACCCAACCCTCAAAATAGATGTGATATTAGGAATGAGATGGATGAGCCATCATGGAGTTCTTATTGATACATCCACCGGGTAGTCATGCCGAGAGATCCTGGTACTAATGAAGCTTTCCTAGTGCCACTTCCTCGAAGTTTTTCGGATCCGTGCTCTACCGCAAATTCTCGCGGCCGAGTGATAGTATTGCAGCCATACCAGTGGTATGCGAAGTTTCCTGGATGTTTTCCGGAAGAGTTGCTGGGTTACCACCGCACGTGATGTCGAAGTTTAAGATAGATTTGATCCCCGGGCGCCGCACCCATATCTAGAAGGCCTTATCGTATGCCTCCTAATGAGTTGGCCATAATGAAGGAAGAGCTTAAGAAGTTGATGACACAAGGCTTTGATCCGCCCTAGTTCATCTCCATGGGGCTGTCCGGCTATCTTTGTTAAGAAGAAAGATCAACTTGCGTATGTGTGTAGATTACCGCCTCTAAATGAAGTTACTATCAAAAATAAATATCCTTTTGCCCCGGATTGATATCTTATTTGATCAACTCTCCCGAGCCAAAGTGTTTTCCAAGATTGATTTACGCTCGTGGTATCATCGCATTCGAATCTGGCCCCCGAAGATATTGAAAAGACGGCTTTCTCAACTGTGTATGGGTTATATGAGTATCTTGTCATGTCTTTTGGTCTCGGACTAATGCTCCTGCCCATTTCATGTACCCGATGAACTCGGTATTCATGCCGGAATTGGATAAGTTCGTTGTGGTGTTCATTGATGATATCCTGGTTTATTCGAAAAATAAGGAAGATCATGCCGAGCATTTAAGTGTGGTGTTGTCTAGATTATGAGAACATCAACTCTATGCTAAATTCAGCAAGTGTGAATTCTGGTTGAAGGAAGTTGCTTTTCTTGGCCATATTCTCTCAAAAAATGGGTTTAGAGATCCTTCAAAAGTGCAAAGAAGTCTTAAATTGGGAGCCTCCAACCACGCCTCTCAAGTTCGTAGTTTCCTTGGTCTTGCGGGGTATTATCGCAGGTTTATTCTCGACTTTTCTAAAATAGCAAAGCCTATGACCAAGCTACTTTAGAAAGGTGAAGAATTTGTATGGACCCCAGAATGTGAGTCCGCATTTCGCACTTTGCTTAACTTTGTTGACTTCTCGCTCCCTCGCCTTAGCTCAACCGCACATTGAGAAGCCCTTTGATGTTTGTTGTGATGCATCGGGCACCGGTCTTGGTTGTGTCCTTATGCAAGAAGGACGAGTTATTGCTTATGCTTCTCGCCGCCATTTAAAGCATGAAGTTCATTATCCCACCCATGATCTAGAATTGGCGGCAAAGGGTTCATGCCTTGAAGATATGGAGACATTTTGCTAGGCAATGTGTGTCACATTTATACGATCACAAAAGCCTAAAATATATCTTCACCAATCTGAACTAAATATGCGTCAGCGAAGGTGGCTTGAGTTGATCAAGGACTACAATTTGCGTGTTCATTACCATCCTGGTAAAGCAAATGTAGTTGCCGATGCGCTGGAGCGTAAAAGTCTCATTCTAGTTCGGCTATTCAAGGGGACTATCATTTAGCACATCTTATGCATCCAAGTGGTACTCCACAATATCACTTTGAGCTCTACTCTTACCGATAAGATTATTGAGGCTCAAAAAGACGGATGTGGGCATCTTTCATATCAAGAAGAAAATGAAGTTGAAACCAGCCCGCAGGGGCTTGCGGGGATGAAAGAGGTGTCTTATGGTTTGATGATCGCCTAGTGGTACCCAAAGATAAAGACCTTAGGCAACAGATCTTAGCTGAAGCTCATTCTTCCAACTATTCCATCCATCCGTAGTAGCAAGATGTATGAAGATTTGAGACCTAGATTTTGGTGGACCAAAAATGAAGCTAGAAATTGCTGATTTTGTTGCTCGTTGTGATACTTGTTGTCCGGGTTAAAGGTCCATCTTAAACTCGGCTTTGGTCCACTCCGGCCTCTCTATGTCCCCCGGCCGGAAGTGGGAAGAAATCAGCATGGACTTTATCACCGGTTTGCCTACAACTCAAAAGGGGCATGATTCAATCTAGGTGATCGTGGATCGCCTCGACTAAATCCGCGACATTTCATTCCGGCCAAGACTCTATCAAGCCCCTATCGGTGTGTTGATTTATACATGGCTCAAATTTATCGGCTCCATGGTGTTCCTAAAACCATCATATCTGATCGGGGGCCACAATTTGTTGCACATTTCTGGGAGCATATGCACAAAGCATTGGGCACCAACTTGCCTCAGTTCAGCCTTATCACCCTCAAACCGGGTCGACCGAAAAGAGTCAATCAAATTCTAGAAGACTTGCTACGGCCTTGTGTTCTATCGGCAGGAGGATCTTGGGAGAGTTGGTTGCATTTGGTTGAGTTCTCATATAACAATAGTTATGTGAAAGTATTAAGATGGCTCCTTTTGAAGCATTGTATGGGAGAAGATGTCGAACACCTTCTCATTGGGTTGAGCCTGGAGAACGTTGGTATTATGGACTGGAGTTAATCCAGAAGCCGAGGAGAAAGTGAAGGTGATTCAAGAACACATCAAGGCCGCCAGCCTCGGCAAAAAGAATTACGCAGATAAGCGTAGACGCCCTATTGAGTTTGAAGTGGGCGAATTTTGTGTATCTCAAAGTATCACCTATGAAGGGCGACAACGCTTTGGGGTTAAAAGAAAGTTAGCCCCAAGGTATGTAGGTCCCTACCAAATCCTAGAGAAAAGGGGAAAAGTAGCTTACAAGATCCAACTACCACCAGAGATGAGTGCTATCTTTAATGTTTTCCATGTCTCTCAACTTAAGAAATGCCTTCGTGTGCCCAAGAAAGAATGGAAGCTCAAGATGTAGAGTTAAAATCAGATTTGACATATGAAGCCCGACCGGTGAAGGTTCTTGATACTAAAGAGAGAATTACACGAAACAAAATAATCCGATTCTATAAGGTCACTTGGAACAATGAGAGTGATTGGGATGCTACTTGGGAAAGAGAAGATTACCTAAGAGAGGTGTATCCCGCATTTGCAACAAGAATGGTACGCTTTTACCTAATCTCGGGACGAGATTCCTTTAAGGGGAGGGCTGTAACACCTCTGGTGTTTGGTCTACTAAATCACCTGCATAAACTGATCATAAGCATCATCATCATTTCATATATGCATGTGTGTGGCAAGTTCTTATACCATTCTTATGTGTATGCTTATGAAAAGTGCATGTGAGGCTTGCTTTGCTTGCTTGATACTAAGTCATGACATGTAATGTTGTTAAAAGTGCTCTACAGTAGCTTAACTAGGCTTAGGACATTAAATGGAACCATGTTCATGTTGGACATTTTTGTTAATTATGCCTTAATCACTAGTTTGACTTGGCATGCTCCCTAGAGCTCTTTTCCTTGACTGTTTCAAATCTGCAAGCTAGAAGCTTTGCATGGCTGAGAGTCCTAAATAAAAGTTGTAGGTAATTTTAAGTAGAACAACCTTTGTTTAAGGCTCTTGTCATGAAAATGAGTGCAAGCTGCTCAAAAATGCACTTCTCTGCCAGAAACAGTGCTGTTTTCAGCTCTGAAATTTTGGCTAAGTCATAAAGTCTTTGTCGCTTTTGTTTTTAGGGTGTTTCTCGCTCTGTAGTTTGCAAACCATGCAGAACCAGAGGAAACTCATGTAAACAAAGTTGTAGATGGGATATAGGGCTACAATATTTAGTAATACACTTTTACTAATCACGCATGGTTTAGCAGTTATTGATCGTCAAAGTTTGGCCGTCGGGACGCGGCCTGTTGTCCGATCAATCGGGCGCCGATTGCTCAACGGGCCGTGGGCCGACCCGGTGCCAGCAAGAGCGAGAGAGAGAGAGAGAGAGAGAGAGAGAGAGAGAGAGAGAGAGAGAGAGAGAGAGAGAGAGAGAGAGAGAGAGAGAGAGAGAGAGAGAGAGAGAGTCCGAGAGAGAGAGAGAGAGAGAGAGAGAGAGAGAGAGAGAGAGAGAGAGAGAGAGAGAGAGAGAGACCCGCTTCCCGGCTCTCGCCCTCGCTCACTTCCCATCCCCTTGCCATCTGTTCGCTGGCGGAGGGAAGAAGAAGGCGGCAGCGCCGACGCCGTGCCGCCGGGCGAGCAACCCCCAGCCACCGCACCATCCTCCAATCGCCACCGCCGGAAAGCTTCACCATGACGCTCTCCATCACACGACGACAGCGAGCACCATCTTTCGCCCGCGTGAGCTCGCATTGTGAGTTCCTGCCGTCCCGCCATGTCGGAGCGCCGCTAAGCCCGGGCTCACCGTGGCGGGCGATGCTCCGCGCCCTCTCGCTTCTGGCGTGCAGCATCTCGAGTAAATCGTGAGTAGTGGATGGCGAAACCCTAGATGGTTGAGCCAATTAGGGCAAACTAGCTAGTTCGAACAAAGCCTTGGCCTGAAGGGCCAAGCGCCATGCACGTGAGCCGAGCACTCCGCCAGAGCAACCCTAGTACCTAGCTCTCCGCTTGCTTCGCCTAGGTGCATTAGGGATTCCGCGCGCTGCTCAATTGAGCTGACATTGCCGGAGACGGCAATGGCGTCGCCACGCAGCGCCGCCGCCGCCGCGCCATCGCCGCCGAGCTCGCCCGGCCGTCTGCAAGACGCTTCTAACCTATCCCAATCGATGCGCTTAGGTCACGGGAGCACGGCGATGATGATGCGGGACGCCGGAGACTCACGGGGCGTGGTTTCGCCGGTCAAAACTGCCGCCGCCCCCCTGTTTACTCTGGCTGACGGGTGGGTCCGTTGACCGCTGGCCCTGCCTCGTCGGGCCGAAAGTTAGGGTTTAGTTTTTGTTTTTATTTTCCAGAATTTGTGCTGAGTTTCATAAATTCATAAGTTGAGCTAGGAATGTCCAAATCAAGTGATTCCAATTTTGCTAGGTTCCTGGAGATGTCTAGTTTTTATTAAAAATATGAAACATGGTATGTTCTGCAGTAAATTTTGCTGGGTCTATTTATCTTGTTCTAGGCCTTGGAAAATGGTTTAATGCATAACTAATTGTTAATTAGTGCTAAAAATGTGAAACCTGTGAGGTCAGTTTTGTTTTGACCTGCTCTGCCCATGAAAAATATTGTTTGGCAGGTATCCCTGTTTTGCAGAGCAGTTTGCTAAATAAGTTGTTTTTAGGCACTGTTTGGTAATATATTTACCCTGTTTGTTATATGCATGTTCAAGAGGTGAAATCTGGAACATTGTATCTTGGTGCTATGTTAATGCTAAGAAAATTATAAATCTGTTGTTTGACACTTTTCATGTGGATTTATGAATTATCTTCCTTTAAGCTTGTGGGACTTGTTCTTTTGGTACAGGAAGTTGTACTTAGTAATTTAATGTGAAATTTGAACTGTGGTCTATGTGAGCTATAAGCAGTCTACTGTAATTTTATGGATTTTTCTGGGTAGTTTTACTTTGTGCTCATTTGTGCCCCTAAAGGATGGGATTAAATGAAAAAGGTGTTTTAATAAAGGTTTTAGAGTGGCTTGTTAGGTTTTCTGTTAATCATTAGTCATGCTTTAACTTTTGATCAGGTTGGGTAAGCTTTAATTGTCCATTTGAACATGAGTAAATAATTAATTCTCCAATGTAAGCTTTTCTGACAGCTGGTGATACTTTTTGGTGTTGCATAGCTTAGATTGTGTTTTCTGGTTTTGTGGTCAACAGCAAAGTGGTAGATAATTTCATTATCTAGTTGCTGTTAAAATTTGAGAACATTTGATGGAGTAGTTTATGAGATATGGTGTTATCTTGTGAGGTTCCAGAAAAGAGGTCTTCTCTGGAATTTCTGGACAGATCTGGGAAATCTGTTTGTTTGACCTTTTTTTGATTCGTGAATCTGTCTGTAATGTCTAAATAAGAATTGTAGACAATTTCATGAGCTTTCCAGAATGTCCTCATAGATGTCTTTTGGAGTTATAGAACTCCAGTTTCAGTTGTTTCTTTCAGCTGCTCTGTGTAGGACAAAAAT
The DNA here is from genome assembly GCA_015844335.1 of Chrysopogon serrulatus. Taxonomy (NCBI): domain Eukaryota; kingdom Viridiplantae; phylum Streptophyta; class Magnoliopsida; order Poales; family Poaceae; genus Chrysopogon; species Chrysopogon serrulatus. The sequence goes on from JADLZL010007883.1 coordinate 48,429, forward strand.
CCTGAAATGTGTGTTACTTTGATTTCTTGCCTTTGTGTGTGTGATATACATCTTGTAGATGTTTTGCTAATTAATACAAGTGATTAGGTGCAGGGTGTATATCCTTAACTGATGATGAAAAGTTATATCTTGAATTGCTTGGTGAGTGTTAATCTTGTTCCAGAGAAGAGATATGCACTTACTTCAAGAAATTAAAGTGATTTGAATAGAGTTCATCACACTAGCTGGAGGGTTTAGTATTATTGTTATTTACTCTCTTACTTGGTCATCCTTGCATCTTTTGTGCTCATTCATGCATTGCATTCAATAGGTTCGGCGAAGGGGTGACGCTCCCGAATTGGGACCCGCAATGAGCACGGGGAGGAGGAGCAAAGGAGGAGCAGCCGCTTAAAGCAACTCCGTCGTAGAAGAAGAACTAACTGATTGCCCTAACCACGAGCCTGCTACCTTCGTGAAAGGCAAGCCCTCGAGCATATTAAGTTCCCAAGTTTTATAAATGCACTTGAGTACTTTATGTCGATTTTATTGCATTACGTTTAGGAGTTGATTGAAGATGTTGCTGCATTTATCCTATCCTTGTCCAGTATATATGTTATATCCTGAATCCTATGTTTTAGGTTAGAGCGATGCAAATGCTTAGCCATGCTTAGACCGGTAGAAGTCGGGTGATATCATCATCCGTGAGTTATAGGTGGTTACTCTCCGTCACGGTTGGCTATATATATGCTATCGTGAAAAAAAGAACCATGTGTTAATTTTGAAAGGAAGGCCGCTGGCAGGGACAAGGGACCTCGTTTACGCCGGTTAAGGACCGGAAGCGCCGTCCGCTCTTGGTCATGTTGAACGCAGCCCCTCACATAGCTGGCCGCACTGAAGGCGTCGACCGCCGGTTAGTTCAGCTCAAGATGGGAAAGCGGGGGGCGGTTGGGCAATTCGCTGGAAGCGGCATACTAGACCAAGGGGCAAGCATGTGTAACTGTCCCAAGGTCGTCCTTGGGTTAACATGACTTGGACATCCTGGGCTATCCGACTTTCCGGTTTTGCCGACGCGAGAACCGGGGCCCGCTTTGAGTTGTTCGAAGGGTAACCTAAGGCTTACTCGATCCAGCTTGGCTGGTGTGTGTTGGGAAAAATACCCCCCGAGCTCGCTTGGAATCGATCGAACCGCCGCCTCCCTGATAGTGAGAACTTGACTATTGCCTCGGCTTCGTAGATTTCACTAAATAATTATGGTTCAAAGTTTGATATTGATATTGATGAAAGCTGCACTAAAAAAGGATATGGTTATTAATGCTTGTTATAATAAGTGTTTGCTTAGTATAGGACACATTTAGATGGAAGGTAAATTAATTTAAGCTGCTGCTAGTTTATTCAATTATTCATTAAATACTGCTCATGTGTTTATGCAAAATTGTTGTCAAGCTAGCTCCACTTATATTTCAGCCTTGCATAATCCTTGGTGTCTTTTATTTCTGGTTTATGACGGGTAAGTCTAGCTGAGTACATCCTCGCACTCGTGGTTTATTCCTTTTTGTTGCGTATGGTATCCTTTTATACAGTTACTGCTTGGTATGTCTTCACCCCGCTGGGGATGAGGACTAGATCTTGGGCAAAGATCATGTCTTTTTATCTTATCAAATGCTTTTGTGAGATGACTATGGACCTCGGCATGTATCTGAACCGAGTTTGATGTACTTAAATGGTTTCAAAACTATGTTGTTTTTAATATTTAACCCATGTTGTAATAACTAAGTACTTCTATGTTATGTTATTTGCGTAACTCGATGTAACGGATGGTGAATTATGTTGTTGTGTTCGATCTTGGCTTGTATGTTTGTTGGTTTGAAATCCTTCTCAGATTTTACTCACCTAATTATATGGG